>CM036596.1:20497500-20637500 GCA_020745705.1 Hemiprocne comata
CTTTTGATCTGCCATGCCTTGCAGTGTTTGTTTTGAAACAGAACAGCTAAATACCCTGAAATATTTTGCCTTCTCTTCTTTAGCCTGATGGAACGTTGCAGTAACAAGTCTGTGTAGACTTCTAGGAAGCTCTACAATTTAAACAAGTAACATTTGTTTCTGCCCAAGAGGACTAAATATGCACAGTGACAGCTGATTACAGCAGGATTTTGTTTTAAGGCCTCAGTCTGGGTAATCATAACTGTGTGTCTAAATTACAAGAACTGGGACAGAGCAGATAAATACCAAGAGACAGAGGTTTGACCATACACTGCTAGGGCTTTCTCTCTCCGGTTTTGTAAATCCAAAATATAGCCAAAATTCTCTACTCACATTCCTTGACTTCACCATTTAGGACAATTCAGAGTCTGATTTTTCTTCCCATGCAAGTGGAATTCCGACAAGTGGAGATTAGAATCAGAACTGAATTTCTCAGCAGTCTTAATTTTCACAACAGTTTCAGACTCATGTCATAAGTTTCTGGAAATAATCCAGGAAAAGGGATAGTGAGGGGCTTAAATCATGCTGCTGTGAGGAACAAATGTTTCCATTTATTTCACCAAAACAAAAACTCTGGATTTCTCCTATAGCTAAAAAACAAAAGTAGATTCCATTGATTAAAGGTTGTTTAGCATTTTTTTCAGTTAGGGTAAGAAAAAAGGAATTTGAACTTTCTAATCAGATTTAATCCCACAGTGTAATGGATTAATACACTTCTGCAACATTTGGGATTCAAACACTGTTTCTCTTTTCATTCAACTATTTTTAAATGGTTAATCAATCTTTCTACCCAAATAGTTATGTTTACAATACATAAAATTTGTCATTTATTGCTTATATTTATCACGCATATTTATCAAAGCTTCCTCTTGTGTGATACATGAATCCTTTCTAAAAGCAGTTTCAGCTGAACAGCAGATGTGCCAAGTATGGTGAGAAAAGTTGGGTATTATTTATTAGCCCTGTCCCAAGCACTGGGAAGCACAAGGTGGCTGAATCTTTGCTCATTTTGCTCCTTCCCCTTCAGACACTGCCCCATCATGACTTAAACTGTCACTCACCTCCTGCTCTGTCCTGCTGCTGCTGCTTTTTTCAAAGGCAAGTTTGAAAAGTGGTTTGGATTCCTTGTTGAGAGAAGACACACTGAGAGGAGCAGAGTTTATTAAGAAAATGGCAGTTAAGGGGCATTAGGTCATGGCTGAGGTTGAAAAGGCAGGTGAGAGCAGCCCCTTGACCTTTAATTCATGCACCCCTTGTTTTAGTGCTTCTATAACTCTCCCTGCACTTACCCCTGTGTGAATGAGGAGCATTCCACTGAAGTCATTGCACATCCACTACCATAAAACTCCCGTGAAGGAGGAAGGCCCTCCATGTCCTTTCAATGCCTTTGAGCTGAAAAATCAAAAATCTTAGTTCTCCCTTTGCAAGGTCCATCCTCCTGTGGCCCAGCTCCACCAGCAGGGTGAGGTGATGCCCTGACGGTGCCTCATGCAGATGAACCACTGCAGCCTCCAGTGCTCTGCCCCTGCTGGCTTTTGTCACCACCACTGTCTTCTGCCACCATTTGGAGTTTAACTTCCCCAGATTGCAGGTATAGATCAACTAAAGTAGTGGTTCTTTGAGTCAAAATAGGAGCTTTGGCTTCTGGCAAATGCAAATTTCTCTGAAATGTTTCATCCATTTGGGACCAAATGCTGTAGTACAAAACGTTAGTGCTGCATAAACCAGCTGTCCATAACAACACAGAAATGATGGCACTGGTTGTAGTTGTACTGGAACATGTAGGCTGTGATCACAGGAGATGTAATTCATTTGTGTTGAATTTTGTTTGTGCTGCAAGGAAAGGAATAGTAAAACCTCTGCCTGGAAAAAGTATTGTGAGATGACCAGCCATGGAAGTACAGAGTGTTCAGAATGTATCAGGTGTGGGTGTTAATGTGGTTCATCATGTCCATTGGAAGGTGAAGGATTCACAAGGAGTGAATATTCCTCTCGTTAAGGCTAATGGGGTCATGTCAAGGGAAGCTAATATATTGTGAGTTAAAGTTTTATTAACATCTCTAAGAGAAGTACATGTGGTGGCTGGTGTCGTGCTATAGTGTATCAGCAGAACCAGAGCAACCTGCAAGTTGCAACTTTTCTGTGGTTGCTACTTTAGCTTACTCCTTTCAAATAATTACTCATTTTTCCAAGTGATATTTGCATGTTATTTTTCTGCCCAGATTTAGTTCTTAAAAACAAATGTGTTTTCAAGAGGGCAGTTTAGTGTAGGGAATTCAGCTACTTTCTGTGTTTGAAATGTAAATGTTTTGGAGTTGTTAGGCAGCATTGTTAGTGGCTTAAAACTGGTCCCCCTTTGGGAGAATAAAATGAAGCCTTGAGACTAAAGTTTAAGTAATCAGAGCAAGCTTTTCAAATTACTCTATTTTAATATTAGGGTGGCAAAAACATGAATACCTTTCACATTGCTGTAGTTCTGCAGATGCCTGGCACCGTTGTGCTAACTACAATATGTAAGTTTTACAATAAATTATTAAAAATGAAGTTGGTGATTTCCGTTTCTCTGCCTTTTATGATGTTCTGCTCTCCTGTGTGCAGTGTCATTGCCACAGCACCCCAGAATGCTGGTTACTTACAATAATTGTCCCTGTAATTTGCCTGGAGGACCCACTACTGCTGTCTTCCAAATGGGATGCATGAAAATACTGAGCAGGTTTTCATCAAACTAAGTTTTTAATAAGTTTCAGGTGATTGGTCTCATGCAGATACATGGAAATGTTGTAAGCATCTTGTTACTGGATCTTTATGCCAAACACTGAATGTGAGGCTTAACTTCTGTATTGATTTCATCACAGCCACTGCAACCAGCAGCTCCCACTGTGTGGCTGTGTGTGATTGTATATACACCCTGAGCCACTGAGAATTAGCTGAATTGTAAAATTACAGGATTAGAGACTATACTTACAGTGGTCGTGTCATTTACTGCAGTGGTTTTGAATGCAAGTGTGCAATCAGTTGGAAGTCTGACCCCCCAAATAAATAATCCAGGCTCAGACAGGCTGCCACTCATTCATCCTCAGCAACAAAGTGATCAGGTATCTCTGAGACATCTCCCTAATGAAGTGCTTTTGTTGCCTTTTATCTCTGTGAAGGACAAAATGTACCAGGATTCTTGCTTAATGAGGTGTCATTTTTTTTCAGTGTTGAAAAAGAATAATCCAGCAACGTAGAGGACTCCAACAAAACACTCAGTCTACGTGTTTAAATTATAAAGCTCTAAATGTCTGTAACATTTAGGTCTGTATTTAAAATCTCATGATATAAAATCCATGATGTTACATCAGTTCACTAGGAAAAGTAAATTCACAAAGATGATGCAATTAGTGCTATACCATGTTTGGGGTTTGAAATGCTTTTATAACAGCTTTTTTTGCATCCCAAATGCAATTTATTTCACACTTCTTTCAAACCAGCAGTTTTCTGAATGCAGTTTGTGGGGGCCTCTCCTTGTTTTCCAGGATATTCCCAGTGCATCCGTGAGCACATCCCTGATCTTGCTCTCCAGCAGAATCTGCAGATGGGAAGGCTGTGTGACATTCGGGGTAGGTGAGGAGCTGCTGGCTGCCTGGTTTTTTATTATTTGCCCATAGTTGTGAGTAATAGAGAATGACCAACGAGGCCTTTTTTATATTCTTGTTAAATGTAGAAAACATGTAAACTCAGAAGTAATTTCTCTGCTATGGCATTTGCTCCTGTCCACGTTATTCGTAAGCAAAACATGCTGATTGTTTCTGCCTCCCTGATCAGGTAAAGCAGCATCATCCTGTGCCATGCTGAGCACCACAAACCATCAGAAGTGTTTAGTGTTCTACAAAATTAGGTAGCTAATTCTGCTAGTGTTCATTCGGGCTCACAGGGAGAGAGGGATGTGCTAGAGAAGAACAAGCCCTTATTTAAACCCATTTTTTTAAATTATCAAATAAGGCAGAAGACTTACATGCAGAAGTTTTGCCTAGAATGGCCATCCTCTTTTAAACACAGCAGTGAAGAATATTATTTGTCAGTGACCAACTTCATTGGCTCCCTGGAATGACACAGTTTACATGATTCATGTATATTTCAGTATCATTATTATTTTATAAATGCTATTTAGTAAGTTTGTAACCAAAACATATTAGATATGGAAATTTACAGTTGCCTAAAATAATAATGTAATTGCCTTTATACATTATCTAGGCACTAATACTGTTTTTCCAGAGTGCAGTTCTATTTTTTCAGTTTCTTTAACATAGATTTTTTTCTGGTCTCTAAAATGAGAGTTAGAAACTGAAAGGGACAAAGTCAACACATGAAACAGGCTTTTTTTTCTCACTTTAAAATCTGAGAACATGAAAACTGGTTCTACTGTGAAATGTAAAGTAGTCCACGAGTAAGATACCAACTAGTTAAGTATTAAGTAAATTATTAACTAGATCAGATGCTTTACCTGTGTCTGACAGAAAAGCTTTGATATTTACCATACTGATTTTCTTTTTCTTTAGAATACCAGAGGATTTCCTTGCTTGTTGTGACCTCCTATGAGTTAACCTGTCTCTGGAGCCTCACTGTGTCCAAAGGAGACTTGTTACATCTCCTTATAGGGCAGTACTAGGAGTAGTAAAAGGTGTTGCAGCAATTTATTCAACAGATTCACTTGAGCTTGTCAGTTTTTGACAGTGCAGCCCCTTCAGCATTGCAGCCAACGTGGGCAAGTAGTCTTTTTGCTGGTGGATTTTCAGTCTCACTTTGCAGGTCTGAGCAAATGCCTACAAGCAGGCAAGTATGGACTAACAGTTCTAGTGACCTGTTAATTACTTTAAAAGTTATATGGGAATGAATTGGATAATATGCAGGTTCTGTTGAGGCTTTGGATATAGGGCTGGCTGGTGGCTGCTTTACTTTTTGAATGCTTCAGTGGAGATTCTGGCCTTACATGGTCAGTGTGGGCTGTCTGCCTGCAGCAGAATGGCAGAAGGAAGCCAATGAATGGGGTATCTTATTCCTTTATTGCATTAGCTCAGGGTTTCCTTACTCCAATATTTGCTTTGCTTCTGATTCTTTCACATGTCATAGCAGTTGTCCCTGTTGTTCCTGTGCCCAGTAAAGACAGTGAAAGACTTCCTATGGATTTCAGCAGGAGCTGGATCAAAATCTAGGCGTGCTTTTTGGCAGCACATTCTATTGATGTTGCAAGGCCCATTAATTCATCAGCTCATCTATTAACATTAAGATTTTAGAAGAGCAGAGCAGTTAAAATTTTCCAAAGCAGCACGTATTAAAGACTTCCAGTTTCCCACCTCTAAGTGTTTCCATGAACACCATCTTTCAGCCCAAGTTGTTTCACATGCAGAAAAGCAGATTTTCACACTGTGGTATTTAACTAGCTCATCTGCACACTCACATGCTCTGCAATAGTTATTAATGGCATCCTACTGCGAGCTTTTATGTGGACAGGACAAGAATAGGAACAGGCCATGCAAGATCCAGGCAGCGTATGAAATTGCAACTTCATCAGCTTTCTAAATGTAATAGCTCAGTTTTATAATTTCCTGAAGTTAATAGGATATATTTTTAAAGCAGTGCACTGTTCCCATTGATGGTAATGTGAGTCGTGCATATAAATCCCCCTGCGACACTTTCAAAATTCTGCCCCCAATATGTTCTGCAGATTGAATTCTGGAAACTAGCTGTTTCTTTGGGTTGCTGACCTGCCTTCAGAGAAATGCTGAAGCACAGAAAAAAGCAGCTAAACCACTAAGATCTGGGAATTGCAGATCTCGTTTTTATTTCCAGTGCTGTTTCAGGGAAGCTGTTTGTTAGCAAATGATGAGGAATGATCAGCTTGCTGTTCTGAATGGAGCTCCACCTTTCTTCCAGTAATGAGCATTGTGCCCCTTTGTTTTAGATGCCAACGTGGACGTCATCTACATCTGCCCCCTTCATCTGAGTGAGGAGTTACTGCAGTATTACAATAAACTCCTGGGTCTGCAGGCAGCTGTTAGATCTGGGAACCCTGAGGACATGGCTGACCTGCAGGACAGGTTCAAAATTCTCACCCCTGAAGCTATAAACAGCTTCCCTGTGAGTTTGTCTTCTAATTACTACAGCTTGAGGGATGCAGTAAAATTAAATTGGAAATTTTATAACTTGTAACGCTCTGGTACACATCAGTGAAATATTATTGCAAGTTTAAGGCCTTTACTGATTAGACTACTAGTTAGGGCATTGGAAATAAATATCCTGGTTTAGCTTTATAGACTTGGTTGAGATAGTCTTGTATTGGCTATTTGCAGACCACTGTCTCTTCTTTCTGTGTGCTTGGGACTGGGAACTTGATAGATTTATATCTCTAAGCAAATGGTAGCAATAAATCACTCTTATTATTCAAACTTTATCTCGGGGGAGCCCAGCATTCAATCATTGATGTGTTTCTTGCAATTAAATCCAGTGCAGAACATCTTAAAGAACAGAACTTGAAACTACCTAGGTTAGGTAATAGAGAGAGATTAGTTCCAAACCTGTCAAGTCAGTTTTAAATCCATGTGCTAAAACTTGGTCTAAAAGAGCCCTTAATGACTGGACACTACATACAGTGTTCCTGAAAATACTGCAGTGCAATGAAGGCTCTTTAATATGGTAAATGTTAATTCCACAGTGTTTTAGCTGAGATTTTATTTTTATGAAACTTTGTGGCACCTTTAAATCTCTGGGGTCTGTGCTTGAAGCCCTGCTCCTGTTTTTGATATATATTAATAACCCTCTCCTGGTGATTTTGTTGAACAAGTGTTTGCTGTACCACATCCTGGTTGAAACTGATGCCTTCAGAAGGTAAAGGAGCTTTTTGTATTTCACAAACGTGTTGGTTTTCAAATGCAGTTTTATAGTCACACACTGTTCATCAAAACCCTTATGTTATGGATCCTTTTCTGTTGAAATAGTGTGAAAATAACTTTTCTCACCAATGTGAGAAAAGTGCTGTATGGGGAGGGGCCCCTGAGTCACAGCTCTCTGATAGTTCTGCCATAGTTAAAATGAATTCTGTAGCTATGGACATGTTATATTTTCTCTGGAGTTGGAGAAAAGCATTGAGATAGTATTTGTGTTTTTAGGAACTGGCTTTTCTTTAGTATTGTCCTTTTATCTGACCACTGGTAACCTTTAAGAATCACAGCTGCCTGTGCTGGGCCTTCACCTTGTAAAGTAAAATTATTGGGTTGGTAAATCCTTGATAAATACCAGTGACAGATTTTTCTGTTTAACTTGGACTTTGACAATTGTAGCTGGTTTTTTTCTCTGGATACTGGGTTATTTTTCCTAGTATTAACTACCAACTATTGGAAGCTTTAAGAAGGCTTCTAAGTAAAACATGCTAAAAATATCCTTTAAACCACACCATATCATGGAGAAAAGATGTGCTCTTAAACATGGACCGGCTAACCAGGAATGGAAAATGGCTTTCATGGGTGATTTTGGTCATGGTGAGTTAGCTGAAGTAGTTTTAATGTAAAAGCAGGTCCTTCACTCTTCCAGTTTCTGTTGAAATATTCCTAAGTTTCTTTTTCAGGAATGCTGAGAAGTGTGTTAGTGCCAAGTGCCATCAGAAAGGATGGGCAGTCACAGGGTGAGGCATGCCCTGGGCTGTTCACCATGGCTTTAACTGTCATTTTGTCCATGTAATGGCTTTAGAGGTTCTTTTTAAGCAACTTTCTCCTGGGTTATATAATAAAAAAGCTTCTGTTGTACCTAATGTATCTACATTTATTCCTAATGTTTGAAATGTGGTTTGAAGGCCACCTCAGCAGGCTCCTCTGAGCAATTCTAGAAGCACCAATGCACCTTGCCCAGTTTCCTAGCTATTTTGATGGAACTGATGGAAGGAAAATCTGTGGAAAAGGCACCCAGAGGCAGGTAGCCCTGTGCTCTTTGGTGTCTGCAGAGGGGAGGCAGAGAGAGACTGGGAGAAAAGTCCATATGCTGTTGTCCTTGGGCAATTGCTGGCTCTTGGAATAGCTTCTTGTGCCTCAGTGGATCCAGGTGCAATGTGAAACACCTCTAAAAATAGGTTTCACTCCCTGGTGGTCTGCTAGCAGCCCATGCAAACAGCACAGTGGCAGCTTTGCTCAGCACGGTGAGGCTGATGCCAAGGTCAGCTTCTCTGGTCTTGAGAAGTTTAACAAAAATAGTAATAATCAACAGGCTTGAGAACCAAGACCTAGCCCTTTGGTCAACCTCCTAACCACTGTTCTGTGCAGTTGTGCTGGAACTCAAAGGATTCCTCAGCTCTCTTGCTTTCACCTGCACTACAGTATATCAAGGCAGCTATACCACTCTCCAAGCAGGAACGAACTAGATTTTACAGCTTCTTTCCTGCACTCCTTAATTAACTGTAAAATCTATTCTAGAGAGAAACAAAGCAAATCTTGTCCCTCCATCAGCACTCATGGCCCCAGGGAGCGAGTGACCAGGGCTGGCAATCGATCCTGCTCTCTCCTTGGCAGAACTCTGCCACCAGACCGGCCAGACCGGCCACCTCCCTGCTTTTGTACTGGTGCTGAAGAGAGAGGAAGCAAATGAATCAGAACATTCAGAGTCTCAGTTTTAAAAAATGAAGGAAGGAAAAAGACTCCAGGAAACTTGTTTGTTGGATTTGCCCTTATACTTCTGTGAGTCCATTTTTCCTACTAGACCTTTGAGTATCTCCTTTCTTGACTTACATCCTCACTGTCCTCCCAGTGTCTGACTCATTACTCAAAGACTTTCTGGACACTTTTTGGAGCTGTGTGTTTGGGATGAGAAAGCAGTGAGGAGCTGACAAAAGGGGATTCCTGTTGTCTATTTCCAGGAGCTCCCCCATCTCCTTTTCCGTCATCATCTCCATCCAAGTATTGGAATCAGGATTTATATCCCCCTGAAGGAACATCCAGGGTTTTGGAGGAAAATATTCCAGGTTCTCTAGTCCCGGAAATACATATTTTTTTTCATTTCCAAATCCAATATTTATGCTATTCTGAAAAGACTAGGGCCTAAATGAGATAAAATCTCAATGTGAAGATTATTTTCTTCTTGTTATAAGTACGATTTCTTCTTGGCAATCTGTGGCAGAGGATGTCTCTTGCACTGTTTTCTGCCTGATGTCCACCTCTATCTCTCTGAACCTCAGTGCACCTTTGTCTATCCCTTTGGAAAGATAATGGGATTATCTGCAGGCCACGCATAGGATATGTTGTAAGAAATATTTTTGAGGTTTCACTTGCCATGACTAATATTTTTAGTTTAAATTTAGAGGTTGTAGCATCTGTCATGAACAGTTTGGTCAGCAGTAGGTCTTTTTTTTTTTTTTTTAGGAGAAATTCTTCAAAAAAGTTGAAACCCTTGTACTTTGAACAACAAAAATTCAAATTCTCTCCTCTCCTTGAATAGCCTACAGTTGTGTTTACAGTAGCTATCAGGACTACTGTGTAATGGAAATGTATATCCCCAGTCATTTAATGTGATCAGTGAAAGCTTTTGTAAATCAAAGTGTTTTATTCCCAGAGAATCGCTTAAAATCCTGCTGAGCTGTATGGTGAAACACATTCTCTGCTATAGGGGTTTTTCTTCATTTTTGTATTGATTTTTAGGAGCTTTTAGAGTTAAACCATGCCAGAAGTGTTGCTGAGATGAATCACTATTATCCAAAGGCCACCAGCCTCTCTGCCGACTGACAGAAGGATAATTCCGCATGGATCAAATAAATACAGATGTGTAGTAATTAGTTCTATTCCCAGAGAGCCCATTTCCAACACAGGAAAGATGTGCACGATTATGGAGCCTCACCCCAACAGCTTTTATCAATTTAAACTGCTAAGCTACAGGATAGGTCATAACCCAGCCTGCTATTAATAATGTATTTATTGTGTGCAACATTATAAATTAGGTTCATGGAATAGAAAAGAACACCCTGTAACAAGAATAATGTTATCTTTATACAGGAGCATCACATGTGCCTGGCCACTCAGCTGAAGTACAGTCCCAAGACAATCCAAAGAATAAAAACTCTTATCCAGAGCAGAGATGCCTACATTATTGGAGGGGTTCCCCACCACGATGATTTAGCAGTGGCTGACATGCTCAATGTGCCTGTCTTGGGCTCAGTGCCAGACGTGGCTCATCTCTACAGCACCAAGTCTGGAAGTAAACAAATTTTTGCCAGTGCTTGTGTGCCAACCCCTCCTGGAGCATCTGACATCTCCACCAACCAGCAGGTAAGGAGGACGTGGGCTGGGTTGTGTCAACATGCAGATGCCTGTTTTCTCTTGGTAGGATGCAAACTTTGTACACCTGCAGTGACTGTATTGATTGGACCCCAAGTGGGTTTGAATACAGGATGTATGAGTTTTGACTCTCTCTGACCAGTTAAATGCAATTTGTGTCCTGGTCAGGAGGTGATACAATTGTTCTGGTATTCTTCGTGTTCATTCTGGAGAATATAGAAGGGTGTTTGGTGCAGTTAATTCAGAGAGTTTGTTGTTGCTCCATGAATGAAGTCACGGCCTCAATGAGGTTAACAGGAGTTCTACCAGGGGCTGAAAATAGAACAGGGATTTCTGGGAAATGAAGTATTTGATGAAGGAAAAATTTCTTCCACGTAGGAAGTCAGCCTATTGAAATGGAGGTTCACTGAGCATTTCTGCAACTGGACTTGTACCTTGTACCTGGCCTCTCAGTGCTAAATTCACCTGTCTCCTTATCATGACCAGTCAGAAGAGAACAAAATACTACTAAACTAAAGCTGCCAGGCACACGAGTTTCCTGTCCTGTGTTCAGTTTCCAAATGGTTCCTTTGCATTCAGTGCCTCAGTATTTCATTCCACAAGCTGACTTTGCAGTTTGCAATATGTCTAAGTATGATCTGTACTCATTTTAAAAAAAAATATTTTTATGGTGGTGCTATATCTCATACAGGAAAACAATCAGTGCCATGGTTTGTAGGGGTTGCTGCTACTTAGAGGGGCTCTTCACATTTGCTTTGCTTTTTATTCATCACCTTTAACACTGAGCTACACAAATACATTGCAACTCCTATAGCAGATGAAATAAGTACATGAGCAAGGATCTGAAAAACAACTGTTGAATTTATTGTTAAGTAATTTATGTGAATCTAATACTTTTGACTCATATTACAGTGTTATGGAAGTTCCACTTCTGTTTTTTGTATGAAATATCGACATCTGAAGTTAAATAATCAAAACAAGGTGACACTTAAAGCACAATTCCATTTGCACTTAAAGATACCAGATAATTCTGTGTGATTGGTACAGTCCTTACAACATTATCGATCCTTCTCATTACTGTAGGGGAGTCATCAAGAAAAACACATTTCTGTGATTCTCAAAAGCCATCTGGAACAGTCATGTCATTGTATTTTAGGTCGATGTTAAAAAAAAATAAACAAAAGTCCAAAACATAGAAGGCTCTAGCCAACGCAGGGAGATCTGGTAACACTTCTACCAGGTTCAAAGGCATTTGCAGTTTCTTAGAAGCTAATTGCATCCTACACCAGCTGGGCACAAGGCATTTTAAAGCCATTTAAATCTGTGTACATACACAAATAAATAATTAGCATTTTTATAAAGCCTGCCTGGTAACTCCTTTGTACATTTATAACCATATAATGTACTCTCCAGTAGGAAAATTTCACAGATGTTTCAGCTGTTGTTAGAATCTGGCACAATTACTTCTCAGATTTTGCAAACAGTGTAGTCCCTCCCATGTTTTTCCCTGTCACAAATATTTATTGAGCTGTACTGATTATCCAGATTCCTAAGTGGACAAAAAAGCTTGGACAGACAAATTCCTCTCTGCAGAATCCAGCTCCACAGACCACCAAAAGTCACTGTTTGGTAGCCTGCCCACGTGGACTCAAGCACAGGATGGAGGCCATGGGTTCTTCATCCAAAATTGGTCAGGTTTGGTTTTGCTAAGTATCCAAGATAACTGTAACACCACAAGCATCTCTAAGGAACAGAAATCATAGTTAGAAAATGAAGTTCAAGCCTAAATATTTGCAAACTGGAAGTCTAAATCAAGGAACAACATTGTCATAGTGTAAACTGGCTTTGTGTGGTTGCTCCACAGATGATCAGCGTTCTCAGCCAGCTCGTCCTTGAGAACATGGAAGTGCAGCGTTGGTTGTTCAAAGTGAACAATGAATCTGGAGGCAATGGCACTGCCTGTTGTGACATTCTTTCTCATTTGAAGTGCTACCACTGGGTTCAGAAGGAACGTCAGAGATACAGCCCTGAGATTTGGACTCAGAAGTGGGCCCGTGTAAGTAACAAAGGAGCAGGGGATGTTATTTGTTGTCATGGCTTCTTAATACTCCACTGGGCTTCTTCCTCACTGTAAATCTTTTCTCTGAGCTTTCATTTGAAGACATTGGTAAGAGTTGATAGTACAGACTCCAGACTAGCTTGTACACAGTAATTCAAGTAAAACAAATATCCCAAAAATACAGATGAATGCCTGGCATCCAACTGTGGAGGGAGTTGGGTGTCATAACCCTTCCTTCATATGCAAAAATGTGCAAATTGTACATAGTTCTTTTTATCCAAAGTGAGGATGTATAAGAGAAAGTATCTAGGTGGGAGAGCCTTCTATTTACAGAGAAACTTGGAATTACTGGAGTGGAAGTGTTGGACTAATACAGTTGAACATTGCTAATCAATTTGAAACCACGGGCAAACTGCTTGCTTTTTAATCTGGCTTTTAAGGATTGTTTTTTCTTTATATTTTCCCTCACTAATAACTTTGTAACCTTTTAGCTATTTTCACCTGTAAAGACAGAACACTTGAGGTCTCAGAGATCATTAGGCTCCTGCATGTTTCATTACAGTGGATGTTTAGGTGAGGAGTGAGATCTTATAAATACTTAACGGAGGGAAACAGTATAGCATGAACTCATGCACTAAGAGATTCCTAAGAATCCACATGATTGAGAGAGGCTGGGAGATGATACATTTCAACTGCAGAAAAATCCATATGAAACCAGACTTTATTAGTTCTGGCACTCGGAGAACTATTTGTAGTTTAAATATTCATTGGTATTTAAATGTGTTAATTTCAATAAGCATTTGATATTTCTGTATATTGTGCCAAATTCATTCCTAATGTAATGGTTTTAAAGCCAGAAGGAATGTATCCAGAAAGAATGGTTTAATTTACATAAACTACTCATTATAGCTCTTTTGATTTTTTTAATTCAATCAAAACTGTTTTGAAATTTTTGTTTGATTGAATTATATTGAATATTAAAATTTCAAATGGCCCTGATTACAGTTCTGTTGCATTTGACAACTACAGAATAATTCCACGGTATAAGAGAGCTTCTCATCAACAGCTGAAGGGCTGATTTCTCTGATGTGCTAAAGATCCCTCCTTCAGTGCAGTCGAGCAGGATGCAGTAGAGCACTGGAGAGCTGCCCCACTGGAGGCACTGGCTGGCCACTGGGATTAACAGGGAACAACATATCCAGCTCCTGCTCCCACCATCTGAGGCAGTGGGGCAGAAGACATCATCCACCAAGTCTAGTTCTTTGCTGGTATAAATTCCCATATGTATATATAAATTTATAAGTGGTATTACCTGGTGATTTTTCCCCCTCCCTGGAGGTGTTCAAGGCCAGGTTGGATGAGGCTTTGTGCAGCCTGGCCTGCTGGGAGATGTCCCTGCCCATCAGGTTTCAACCTCCCTGCCATGGTCTTTAAGGTCCCTTCCAACCTTCACCATTCTGTGTTTCTGTGGTGTTAGCACTCCTGCTTATGTGCCTCTTTAATTCTTGCCTGGCTGACTCTGCCTGAAGGACTTGGTGATGGCTGGCTGTCTCTGGCCTCCCCGTTACGCTGCATTTAGTTGAGCTGTCACACAGCCAAGGATCCACCCTTTAGAAGCCCTTAAACGTAAACATTTGTTGGAAGTTGGAAGAGATACATGTAATAACATATTTGTTCTAATTTCCTAGAGTGGGCAGGAGAGCTTTCATAAATGCAGAGCAGTATTAAAGTGGGCATTTGGTGCCATTTTGAACGTCTTGTTTGCATATGTGTGCTCAAATGTTTCTGCCTTCTGAGTTGAGCCCTTTTTTGTAGAACAGGAGACCTTTTTTATATCTAATGAATTGCAGTCTCCACTGAGTATTACCCTTGAGAGCAGAGGATTAAAATCATCCTTTGTTAAGGAATACCATTGTAATGGTACACATTTAAACATCAAAGCATTAGTTTATGAGCACAGGCATGCTTTAATGTCCTGTTACAGTCTGTAGACCTGTTTCTTTTGATAATGAAGACATTGTGTCATCAGCAAAGGCTGCCACGTACAAAACGGATGCTGGCAGGTTATTAAAAAATTCAGCTTCTTGATGAAAGACTATCCTGCAGGCTAAGAGTACAGTGAAAAGACTCTCCATCCTGGTAGAATTATTAGAAATGAGAATATGACTGTAAGCACTAAATTATGTTAATACTTACAAATAGCATCATTTGCATAGCATTTTAAGACACAACACCCAGATTTTCCTCATTGGTATGTAGTAGGCAACAGATTAAAAATAATGTAGTTGGTGAGTTTGAACTGTGTAAAAATCCATTCCATCTAAAAATGGGGCTGATTTTAGATTCCTCATTTCAAACGTAACATCGGGCAAACAAAAATGCAGGACAGGATTATCAATGTGTTTTACCTTGTTAACTTAATGCAGCATCTGAGTTATCTGAACAATTATTCTGCATCTGCAGAAAGGGTAGAATTCACAAACTATGCTGAATGTCTCTGTAAGGCCTTCGTCCTACTGTGCACTGCTGAAGCCTGTCAGCATATAAAAAATTTCATCCTGAGGCCCAGATTCTAATGATATTCAATAGCAAGAGAACTGCTGCCTCCCCAAGCACACATTTAGCAATTGTGAGGCTGTTTGTGGAGATGTTCTGCAGTGGGAAAAAGAATATCAGGATCTGGCCCCAGTTCCATGCAAAAAGATCAGTAAGTCCTGAGACCCCTTAGCAGTTCAATTGTCTCCTGCCATGTGAATGCCTCTTGGAGGGAGCAGATAAATTCACAGATTTTTAACTGTTTGACATATGCACATAAGGCTCGTGTGCTGAGTGAAATGCTCTTATGCCATCTCCCAGCATGATTTTCCAACCTATTTTCTGTACCAATTCAAGCTTTGGTTAGTCCGTGCATAGCAAAAAATGTGGCTCTGCTACTGCTGGAGCAAGTGCAAAACTACTGGGGGACAATTGCATGGGGGCCTGTTTGGAAGAGCTAGAGACTATCCATAACACTGATTAATGGATGTGCTCCAAAGTGTGCTAAGCAGCTGGCTGTCTCACTCCTGTTGAAAATCAGCAGTTCCAATTTTGGAAAATCTCCCCTATACTTATGTGGACCCTTTCTGGGAGACTAGAAATTAATGGAAGAGAAAACTATGAACAGTTGTCGCTGGTGCACACTCTGGCTTAGTAGGATTCTGGAAGTGGTTGGAGGCTGGGAGAGTAACTGGGGAATGGATGTGCTTGCTCTGGTTCTCATTCTTCCCTGGGCATCCACTTGTGACCACTGTCAGGGACAAGATTTGGGGCTGGGCAGGTATGTACAGCCATACTTGGACCTTGAGGAAAGACACTCAGATGCCCACTAGAATTCAAGCTGAAGTGGTCCACATCATCTGTTTGATGCCTTTTGTTTAGTTTTGAACAGACACCAGGCTGTCAAAGTCTGTGGTCTCTGGCTCTGAATCTTGGGATTCAAACTCTGACAATGTTTGGAATCCTCTTTCCTTTTTGAGGGGAGATAATGTCACCTTCCAGTTCCATTGCCTTTTTTCATTTTTTAGCAGTTCCCCTTCTACCTAAAATAACCCAGGACTATGCAGAGATCCCTCTTGTTTAACTATAGAAATGTAAATAGTATCTAAATCACTGGATTAAATTAATGGTCAAATTAATTTTACAATTCACTTTTATTACACTGCAACTCTTAAATTAACCACTAGGATTGGCAACATGATGTGAGTTTTCCTAGCAGACATCCTAAAGATGACAAAGATCAGACTGAACACAGAAATGGGGGATAAAGAAGAGCTAAAAATTCAAGAACAGAAGACACAGAAAACCAAGCAACAACTATTCTCTCAGTAAGCCATTATAATTGGCCACAGCTACACAACCATTTAAAAATTCTCCATTAAATATTTGTTGCAGGAGAAAAAAAGCTATTTAATGTGCTTGGGCAGCCAACTGTTTTAAATGTTAGTGTTTGAATCTCACTCCCTCAGTTGTGTCACAGCGTTTTGTCACGGTTTCTCTTCCTTATAGACTGTATCTTAGTTAATTCATTACAATGTGTAAGAGGAAATCAGAATTTTTTCAAAAGGTGACAAATCTGGAAAATCCAACTTTTGGTCGGAATTGCATAAAGCAATATTCAGGCACTGGGTGCTGGACTTTGCATTGAGTGGTTTTGGAAAATTACAGTGCCAAAGGCCAAGATAAAATGCTGCAAAATGCTGGCTGTTCCTTTAAATTGTTTGGTCAACTTTTAAAAGTCCCGTAATAAGTAATTAGGTAAACTTTTGATTATCTGAAAATGAGGAATAGCAGTGAGCAGATTCTTTACTGGTTGAATGAATTGTATTCACTACTACACCTTGTTTCTTTACTAAGGTAGGGAATTCAGAGTAAAGAGCATGTGTTTATAAATAGGTCAAAATAAACCCAAATATGTAATTTTAGAACCACGGCATGTCTGGCCCACGATGGTTTCTGACCAGCTTTGAGCACAGTCTAGCTTCCTAACCCTGCTTTTTTCCTTTCTCTAACCCATTCTCATTTTCACCACTCCAATCACCCTTGTAACACCACCAGCTTTGTGCTCGGGCAATGCTACAAATATTCCTGAAACTGGAATAAATAGGAAGCAATTGAATGGTTCTTAGTATAACACCTGAAGTCTACCGAGGGGGTTCTTAACCAAAAGTGTGATTTGCTGCTGGATGTTTCTGTACACATGCAATTGCAGGCGTGGTAACTTTTTCAGCCTGAAGAGGGCCAGAACCTCTGACAGATACACAGAACATGCATTTATGGCTTTTTGACAGGCTTTTAAAATTTCTTCTAACAGATACAATGCTTAACAGGAAAAAAATGAAAGAGCCCAAGGACTTCAGAAAGAAATGGGTTGCCTATGAAGTGGATTACCTAGAAAGTGATCCAGCTGCGGGGTTGCTCCTAGTATGGGCAGTGCTGTCATCAATATATCCTGAATAATTCCAATATTCCCAGTGCTTGCAACCAGTCCACAGTGCTTTTATTCCGTTTATTACAATATCTGTGTATCTGCCATGCTGATGTTCCAGGTGATGCTCAAACCTTAAGTAAAATAAAGCACTCTAATTGTATCCCTTGGTTAAATAAAGCCAGGATACCCATTCCTAAGCCTTGCAATAATCAGATATGCAAGCTGTTGGTTTCTATGTCCTATTGATTTAATATGCTTCTAATCAGTACATAAAGCTATAGGCCTGCAGTGTTAATTTTTCATATGCTTACAAAGTACCCTTTGATTTTCTGTCACGCGTTAATTACAGCGTTTTGCCATTAAATAGGAAGCTTTGTGTAAACTAATTACTAGGTAATCATTGTCTACCGCAAGCGTGCTGTTTGTACCTTTTATTTTATTCTAAAAATGCACAGATCTCGCAGTCTGGAACCACTATACCTTCCAGCCATTAGCTCTCACTAATTCATAGCATTATTGTGTTAAGATTGTAGGAGTTGTAATTGTTGTGGTATCAGTGCCGTTAATTACCGGAGTAAACAGTTGAAATGGTGCCAAGGTCTATTGTACAAGGCAGAGGAAAGGAGGTTTAAATGTTACTTCCACCATCTGGGGACTGGAGTAGAGGCAAATGCTAGAAAACAGCAGTGAGGCAATATCAGAACTTCAGCTCGAGGGTTTTAGGCCATATGGATCCAGAATATTTTTGAATCAATTGAATTTAAGTGCCAGTTTGTAGCAATAACAGCGTGGAAGGAGAGGATAAAGCAAGAGCACTAAAGAAATCTGACACCCGTTAATGTTAGCACATCCAATAAAATGCCTGCTTGGATTATTTTAAAAATGTTTGTTTTGCTAAAATCCAAAAAAGTAACACGCAGGCAACTGTAAGAATAAAAGAAGTTGAAGTGTGTGGTGTTTGTGAAACGCAGTGCAGGTTTTATCTGACGATTCCTTTAGCATTGCAGCTCAGCAATTTGGATACAATTCCTGGGAAGTGACTGTGGGTTATTCTAGCTGATTTCTTTTTGAAATCTCACTTTTGAAATTCGTTAGAATCCTTTCTTTAGAAATACAAGCCAGAAAGGAGGACAAGTGAGCAAAATTGATCGAGATTGAAATAGAGGAAAATAAATAAATGAGGAAAATATTATTGATCTGAGGGAATCCAAATTGTGCCTTTGCAGAGTTCTAATTATAATTCAGAAAAAATGCTTTCAAATATTACTTAAATCATTTTGGCAGGAGGATTAACATCCCAATGGTCCTACCCTTACAAATGCTGCATTTGAAATAAACACGATTTTTTTTTAAAGAGAACTTTTTGAAGGTTGTTACAATTGTATTACTTTTATTTATTTGACTCTCAAGATAGATGTGGGGACACTTGAAATCGAAAGCTGCAACCTCACAGAAGGCATGCTTGTGTGCATAAAATAGCAATCCACAAGGAGTAATTTTTTGGAGTAGAAAAACTATTTCATTAAATTGTCCTAACCTCAAATTAACATGCTCTGCATAAACGTGCAGAATTATCTGCCAAGCTCATAGAGCTTTCCAGAGAATTTCTGTCTGATTTTTGGTAGCACAGGCTGTAGTGATTTTAGGTTTGATTTCCCTGCATAGAGGGTGTTCTGAGATGACAAAAAGGGATCTGGCAGCATATTGCTGCTGCCAGTTAGGAGTGTTCAGAGGAAATAGGAAGGATCTCTCTTTCTAAACAATCCTGGTTTATTTATTTTTTATTGGTCTGTTAGCAGATGTTGAAGTAGTTCAGGGCACAAAGTAAACATGTGCTTTTCAATAGGGATGTGGTAAGTAGCAAAGTACACAATGAACCAAGCAATTGGGAGGGGATTTTTTGGATTAGGGGTTTTTTTTTGTTGGGGTTTTTTTGCTTGTGTGAGTGTAGCTGAATTTAGAATTGAAAGAAGTGCTTGATCTTTATATATTGAAATCCTCAGCGTGCAGAGCAACAGCATGAGCCAGAAGAGAAAACCCTGGCCCCATGTGGTGTGAAAAAAGGAACAGCAGTTTAAGTGCTGGAAAGTTGAAAGAGAACTAACCTTCTTGTTCTTGTAGTCAAGGAAAGTGGCTGTTTTGTGCTTTGGTATTGAAGCATAGCATATGTGCCTCAGTTTGACAAAAAGCCTCTTGAGTCAAAGCAGCCCTGGTCCTGTGTGCTGATCCAAAGCGGAGGCCGTGATAATGAGGGCCGGGCTCTCAGGCAGCAGTGAGGAGATAATACCACATAAGTGGAGAATTCTGTGCTCTGTTTTCACCATTCGACTTAATGCACGTCGCAGCCCCGGTGAATCACTTGCCATCCAGCTGAAATGGGCCATTAGCTATCAGGGAAAATTGTCTTTGCTACTTTCAGCAGATGGAGCAAATATTTTACAAAGCAATTTTACATACGAAAAACATTTGTGTTACTTGGTAATGATGGCTGTTTCACATGAGGTTACCTTCTCTCAGATCATACTTCTTCAGCTCACAGAGGGCAAAACTGGCACTTTTTAAAATTAAAATTTGCAGTTAATTAATTAAATGCCTGGGCTTTAAATCGGGTTGCAAACTTTAAGCAGATAAGGGTATTCAGTGTATCGCTTCCAGAAACATTTCCATTTTGATGAACCTCTCTGTTTTGCCCAGTGCTTCTGGCCAGCATGTCTGAATTAAAAAAAAAAAAAACAAGTCAAATCCCTTTAATTTGAAAAATAGGAAATAATGGAAGTTATTTGGACAGAGAGCAGCCATTGGCCTCTTCCAATGTTGCCATATTTGCTGGTGTCGCTGAGAACACCAGAATGAGCTGGGCTGGAGCAATTCCTGTCCAGGCAGCTGGAATAAGTTACCAGAGCTCCACTGATGGCAGTGGAAAGGATATGCTGTTTAAAGGGTATGAATTGTCATGGTGCCAGTGAAGTGGCATAAATTGCCATAGCTTCATTGACTCCAGCAGAGATGTGGCGGTTTGTATGGCTGAGGATCTGTCAGCTGATTTTATTCTTCTCTGGCCCAGTCAGCTTTACTTATTTGAAGCTCCTTTCTTCACTCTATTTGCCTGCAAGGTCTAAATAACTTCCTTTCAATCTGATTTTTAGCTTAAAAAGCCCTAGGTCTTTCTCACACATTCTGCTCTGCAGCCTCTTTGTCCCTGGGTCTTTCTTCCTATTTCTAAGTCTATTTCTTCTTTCTGTTTATTTCCTTATCTTCTCCACAGGCTTTTCTTTGCTGACTGTTCTCTCTCGGATAGATTTGCTACCAGTGCCTTCAACGTGTGCTGCATTTGGCCCTATTTCTTTGTTGCAACTGCCATTCTAAGACAGCCTTTCAAGATTCAGCTGCAGAAGGGTGAGAAACGGGTTTATATTTAGGGGGGGAAAGCTGTATTTTTTTTTTAATGCTTATTCATTGTTACAAAAGGTGCAAACTAGATTTTTATAGATTTAAAGATTTTTACACAGCGTAAACAGTACTTGGGCTGCCCCTTTTTTATGGGTGCTAAGAAACACCAGGTGGAAGATTTGAATCAATGCTCCCTGTTTCCATTGAGTCTATGATTCTGAATTGTTTTGGGCCACATCAAGAGATAAAACATTGGTAAGCTCTGCTGGAGCTGCTGTCCAATTTAAATGAAATTAGCCTGCCGAGCACTGATCCTTTTAAAAGGTTCGACTTCCTGAGTGAATGTTGGATCCAGGCTTGAATTTGCCTACTAAAACTCCCTATAATCAGGATTATTACCTTTTTTTAGAGCTTACAGTTGCAAAAAAACTTCAACTAGAATTCCAGGTGCTGATCCTTAAAAAGTGGTTGCCCGACTCCCTTCTGTGAACACCTTGATTATCTAGGCACTACTTGTTAAAAGCTCTGCTACACTGGGTTTGATCTTGAGAATATTTTTCGGATTTTCTTGAATTAGTTATTTCTTTAAAAGCCTCTGTCATCTCCCTGTAAGGTGACTGGTTTTGATGCACGTGTCCTTCACCACCAGTGAGTCCTGAGGGTGCTTTGACCTTCGAGATGCTCCTGAGCCGGGGACTGTGCATCCACATTGCCCATTGAGTCCCTCCTGTGCTCAAGTCCCCTTCAAATGCTATTTGACCTCATTTCAGCAAGCAGCACTGGGTCTGTCGAGGAAGTACAACAATCTAGCCTGTCTAATGTCCATTGTGTGGACAGAGAGTAGTTGCTGTGTGTGTAGATGAGGTGAATGGACACTGTCTTACCAGTAGCCTCCATTTGTGAGCCAGGTAAGTGTGTCCATTGCTACACTTCAAGGTGTGGAAGTTCTGCTTGATTTTGCACCCCCTTTAGGGACCTTTCTTTCACAGCCATGTGTGAGCCTTGAAAACAACTCCATCTGAAAGGAGATGCTCTATGCCCAGCAGGGTTCCATGGAGCTGGCAAGGCTGCCCTCCTGCCCCTTGGAATAGTTGCAGTGGAAAATCATGTCCCAGTTCACGTGCCTGTAGTTTAATTTTTACTTATACAGGCTTGGTCACAGCACTCTCAAATGCTTCTACATTTCCAGCAGGGATTATTGGGTTTTTTTCTCCAGTAATTTATCAAAGGCTTTCAGGCAGTCACTGCCTACCTCTTCTTTTGTTTGGTTGGTTTTATATTTGTTTCAATTGCAGAATACCCAAAATGACTAGCTCTTGGGGGTGAGACTCAGTATGACAGGTAGCGCTGAACGCACCGGGCGCAGGGTGCTTTGGAGGTCAGCAGCTCCATGGTGTTCATCGTGGCCTCCTCTCTCCAAAGCTGGGTTTATTTTCACTGTGCAATGAGCCACCTGATCTTGTGACTTCTTGGCTGAGCCATATTTCAGTGAAAATACAAATCGAGACAAGGCCAACTGATACATGCTCACTGCTTTGTTGTTCCAGCCGGCTGAAATAGCCAAAACTCACATTCCTCCTTCCAGATTTTAGGGAAACAAGTAGTGCAAGACCTGAATCTGGGTGAATTCTGAACTTGGATCTCACATTTTATCCGTTTCTGTGTTTTTGCCATGAAGTTAAGGTTGTGCTGCGTAGTATATTGGTAACACTGATTAAAAGCATCTTTTAGAATTTTTTCTGTTTAAAGTCAGCAACATAATTTTCTTTCCCTCAGTATGTGATAGGAGCCCTCATAGCCCAGATCAGTGTCACTATCCAAGTACCTGAATATTTTTAAGGCCTTTTTTTCTCAATTCCATGTGATGTAGGGGCAGCAATTGTCCCCCTTTGATGGCTGGACGGCTGAGGCACACACAGTCCCTTTCCTGAAGGTCTCAGCCAGCCTGTGTTTAGGAACATGATCTCTCTAGGTCTCCTGTATGCAAAATTGATACCCCAGTCATTGGCCCATCCTCTTTCTCCTCATTCTGGTAGATAAATCACAGTAAGCTGATTTTGAATTTGTTTTTTTGGTTATGTCACATCATGTGCTTCACGACAAAGCCCATCTCTTCATACTTATTGGTTGGAAAAAAAAAGATAGATATATTTTTCCTCTTCTTAAATGGTAGCCATAAGGTTTTATCATAGTCCTCCAGAGCTCCAGATAACATGATTGTGGCTTAGGACATTGCCAAGATCAGAGGAAGGTTGGTCATCTTCTGAAGCACGGGATGCTGAAGAGAGAGGATGTAAAACAGAAGCAAAGAGACCCAAGGGAAGCAGACGGGTGCTTATGAAGCAGCAAGAAAAGAAGCCTGAAGCAATAGAGTCAGGGTCCTTGCACTTTATATGCTCGTGTGCTTCTGGGACACTCTTGCACAGTAAAAGCAACACAGTTGGTTTCTGTATTTAATGGGGTTGTTTTGTGTGTGTGATAATATAGGAAAGAATTTGAAACTAGGAAAAAGCTAGTTTATCTCCTATGACTCATCAAATTTGGCCTGAGATAGAGGCACAAACACTTGTGAATCTGTTACAGAGTAGATAAGGATATCTCCTGCTTTGGAAATGCTTTTGGTTTATTATTCCTCTTTTTTTTTTTTTTTGTTATAACTAAAGGGTGTTTGTCTTGATATAACAGCTTAAATGTAGAATCAGTAAAGCTATTTCTGGCATATGTGACTATTCCAATATGCTCAGTTTCAAAATATAAACACTGTAGAATTATCGACTGCTGATATTGATCCCTCAGCAGTGACCAAGTGCTTAGCATTTTCAGTTGCCAGATCAAATTATTGATATAAATTATAACGAAACAGATGCTATACAGAGGGGGAGTTGTCTTTCAGAGAAGAACACTTTTCAATGGGAGGGAAGAGTAGCAAGTAAAAAAATTAAAAAAGGCTTCCTGACTGTGGGTAAACAGTAACCACATTTTTTATTTTTTTTTTTTTGCCTGTTGGAGGCCTGGTTTTTAATCACCCCACAAGCAGTTTTCATTTCTGTAGTAAAATTGCTTGTGGTTCTATTTAATTTGTTTCTGCAGGAGCCAGCTTTGGTGAAGATCTCCCAGGAGCTGCCAGGCCTTTTAGCACAGCACGTACAGCCAGTCAATGAGAAACGATTCCCTACATGGGAGAAATTCCTCCAAACATTTCTTAGTCAAGGTAAATAAGACTGCAAAGTCGCTGTTAAGTGTTATAAGGAGTAATTATACCATATTGTATGCCATATTCTTGTTAATCTTGGGCCCATTTAAATATTTATCTCCTTTTATTTCTCCATTATGCCTCAAATGTTAATTTACTAATAAATTAAAGGCAACTATTCTATCATTCGCATGTCCAATCCAAGCATTTATCCTATATTAATCTTGGATTACTTTTTTCACATGATTGTGAATCATTGAACACCAACTCCTTAACCCTGGGTTACTGTACTGGAGCCCAGTTAGCAAAGGGCTTTAGGGAACACTTACCATGTGAGTTTGCCTGGAGGTAAATGTGAGAATATTTCATCTTCATGAGGTGCTGGTGAGCAGACATCGGAGAGACTCACCTTTCCCTCCCATGGGACCATGAAGGGAGCTGTAGGTAACCTCTGGATACTCCATACATTGCATAAAGTGAAATGTGCTCCTGACCTTTAGCTGGCTTGGAGAAGAGCTGAGCTTTCTCCCCAGTTTTTGTCTTTTGTCACCACAGAGGATCAGTGACTGTCCCTCACAGTGCCTTGGCACAGACTCCTCTTTAGACCATTGCCAGCCTCTTTCTTGCTCTCCAATCCAATAGCTGGATAGTTTTGTTTGTGCAGTGCTGAGTCCTCAGCAGGGCTTCCTGCATTAAACCCTCTCCTGGCACCTTTGGATCCAAGCTGGCCAGTACCCCCCTGGCCAAGAGCTTGGGACTGAGCCCATGTTTGTCCATAAGAGGCCATGCAGATCAAACCCTTGTCTGATCACTGCAAATCACAGTATCTGGGAGGGGGCTTTGCTCAGCCACGGTGACATCCTGTATTTGTGGGCTACATTTGGGATGAAGAAAGATGCAGCATTTGTGGTTGGGTAGTACATTTCTGTAGTGATTCTGCCCTGCCATCATTTTGTATTCTATGGAATGGGTATATGTTTCATACATTTCTTTATCTCTGGAAGAGAAGGATGAGTCAAAGCTTTGAAAGTATTTTTTTGAAAAATAATGCCAGTTAACATAAAACCAATGTTTTATGACATATTAGTTTATTCTGTCTAAATAAGCTGTGGCATTATATACAGTAAAGAGGCAAATCCAGAATGCCAAGCAGTTTTCTTTGTGATTTTCCTATGGAAAACCATGCTAGAAATTGTCACCTACAAGCCTTCCCACCTGCACACCAAGTTCCTCATGTGGATGAACACCAAAAGGCAGACTTCTTACCTCAGACCATTGTATGGATGGGAATCACCAAGGTAAGTTCACAGCAGGAGAAACCACTTCCCTCAGGTCCCAACATTGCATTTCACTGCTCTTCTGGGTCTGGCATGTAGCTGGGTGGTAGGACAGCCCAGGATTTGTTCACACGACCCAAGGACATATTTTTTCCTGTGAGGTATGTGATATATCCAGTCTGGAACTGCTCACAAAGTGTCTGCAGCTCAAAAAGCCACTGGTTGAACTGTACAGTGCTGTAGTAGGTGGGAGGAGATCTCTCTCTTCTAGGAGATTAATGGATTCTAGCTGTGCTGCTCACATGACATTTATTTACTTGCCCTCCCTGCAACACCTGAGCACAGCAGGGGCTGGAGGGGTTCATTCTGTGCACCCTGAAGAGCTCCACATGGGAATTTTATGATTAGCCTAACAGCTAATTCATTTCTGACTAGGAGGTGTGATAGAGGCCTTCCCTCTCTCCGAAGATGTCACCAACCTGACGGTGGACGTGCTGATAGAGCCAACAGGCAGGATAAAAATAGTGTCCTCTGGAGACCAGCTCCACGCAGATGGACCCTTGCGCTCCTCTGGCACCACCATCCCGCAGTGCTCCGTGGATCCAGCAGTTCTCAGCTCCCTCTGCTTCAAAATTGGAGAAGCCTGTAAAGCCAAAGGAGTGCTTGGTTACTTCTCAGTTGATTTTGTGACTTTCATCCATCCCCAGACGATGGAGCGGCAGGTGAGTGGGGCAGGGATGTTACTTCACTCTGTCCCCCTGAGAAATGCCTGCTTTCCTACTTGATTCCAACAGAGAGAAGGAGAAAACTTTGCCTTTTTGAACAGACTTTATTTCTAAGCCACGAGGTGTTTGGAGGGAGGTAAAGCCCATGATGTAATTCTAACAATAGCATAAAATTTAGACCTGATCTGCCAGGTGGGCCTGAGGAACCTTTTTCATCAGCCTGCAGGACTACTTTCAAAGCTGAGGGATAAGAAAATAGTATTTTAATTCCTTCCAATGACTTTTTTCCCCCCTAAAATAACTGCATTTTGCATTAATCTGGTAATTGCAGACCATGGTCTTACGGAATGATGATGAGATGATTTTAGTTTCAAAATGTTCTCATATTATGCTCTGTAAAAATAATTACAGGGATTATTGCTCTCTTTTGAGCAAACCAGTGTCTGTAAGAATGCAGATGGGAGATTTGAGGATGAAGCCAAGGAAGAGGGGATATTGACAATTTCTTACAGCAGATAGGATGGTAGTGATAAACAATTTGGTTTACAGAGGAAATGTTGTGCCTGAGAGCAGAGCAGTGCAAGGCACCATCCCAGCTCCCCTCCTGCAGCTTTCTGATGCAGTGCCAGTGTGTGCACAGTTAGTAGTTTGCTTTACAGTACTTAAAATATTTTAACAGTAGATCCAGGTCCTGTGTGACACATGATGAAACTCAGTTTTGTGATGGTGCCTGGCAGTGCCACACCTCCTCCAGCCCTGAAAACATCCTGCTGTGGGCACAGCAGCTGCGGGCACGAGCTGTGCTGAGGTGGGAAGAGACGGGTGGTCTTTTGAGGAGTCTAGACTGAAGAATGCAGCATTTAAAAAATATTTCAGTGATAGCAACACCTTGAATTAACTAGAAAGGAAAAGGCTGCTGGGCAGCCAGTGCAGCTGTGGGAGTGCTGGAGCACTGAGACTTGCAGCAGGCACAGCTGAGCAGAATGGAAGGGACTAAATAACTGCTTTCTCATGGAATCTTCCCGGGAGAGTCGTTTCTGTAGATGAGTAATGGGGTCTTGTTAGAAGGTAACATCAGAACCACTCAAGTGCCCCTAGTTCTCCCTGCCAGAGCTTACCAGCCCATCAACAGAACCTCACAGTCAGCTGCATCAGAACTTTTGACCACATAAAAAGTAACAATCAATCAGGACAGAGAAGGGTGTTGGCTCCTGCTGCTGCCTCCACAGGTTGGCATGGGAGCAGAGGACGGGTGGC
The DNA here is from genome assembly GCA_020745705.1 of Hemiprocne comata. NCBI lineage: Eukaryota > Metazoa > Chordata > Aves > Apodiformes > Apodidae > Hemiprocne > Hemiprocne comata. Next base: position 20,524,699 of record CM036596.1, read on the forward strand.
CACTGTCCCTCCTAGTGCACAACTGAACCTGCAGGTCTTGTAAGTGAGGGGGGATATTGTCCCAACCCACACTGCTTTTGGTGCCAAGGAACAAAGAGGTAAGAGAAAGGATTTAAAGAAGCAATTTAATCCCTGGCATGAATGTTGGTGCTCAGCCTTGATCACAGTTTGTAACAAAACATTATTCTCATGTATTTCTATGCTAGAATAATCTGACATTTGTTTTATTTATAAGGTCAGATTTCTTTGTCACAGTGTGATCTACTAAATTCTTTCTTGAGTCAGACACTGTGAAAACCAAATGAAGGGCAGTATTGAATACTGTATTCTGATTAAAAATAAAAACACTTCCATGAGCTTCAAACCAGTGAAGCCAGGCTTCCCAGTGATTTGTGCCTTGATCCTATGTGCTCTCCAGCTGAACTCACCCTCCAGCATTACCCATGGTAAGGTCACTAGTAAGATCTCTTTCCTCTCTCCACTTACTTTAGGAATGTCATGGGAGTTTAATAAATTTGATGATTTTACCTCCTTCCATATTTGGTTGGTATTGGCCAATGGGATTGGATACCATGACAGGTGTACAAACCTAAAGCCAGACAAAAAGAAAATAAGTAAAATGTGGGTGAAGAGACTGAGCTTTTAGTGTTCTCATAGTGGTCTTGTGTTTGAAGACTAAAGAAAATGAGATCAAAGAACACAAAATCCTTACTGTTGGTGATGGGTGGTATTGTTGAGCTTCCTGGGTACAACTGTACAAATTCAACATTAGCATAGGGAGACAGATGCTAATTCAAGATCTCAGCACCAAGTCTCAATTATTTCCTGTATGTCTCTGTGGTCTGGGTGGACTTTCAGGAGGTGGGCTGGCTGTGTGCCCTCAGATCCCTCTGGGTGTCTGTTCCTCCCAAGTGTCTGAAAATCCCAGTTTGTATGGCGTGAGGAAAGGCTTTAAACACGGGGCTTGCATGTAAAACCCAAGAGTTAACATGTGGTCTCTATTGGCAAAAGCTGGGCCTTAGGCAGTGCTGTCATCATTACGTTCCATTTTAAGCTCAGAGAAGGCTTAAAATCAGACCTTTGGTAACTGACCCCAGTGTAGGGTGGCTGGTAAACCCCAGGATTGGTGTAATGTGGCCTTTGAAATACAGATCACAGCCACTTCTGTCTCCCAAAATGTATTTACACAGGTATTGTAATTAGAACTGTGGATCAGCTGTATTGGACAACTTCCCTGTGAAGTTGCTTTAAAAAGCTGAAGGGGTGACATTCTCACCCTCTGATGGCAATGGGAGCTTTGCCAGTTGCTGCACTTAAGCCAGGAGTTCACCAAAACACAGAAATACTTCCTAGATGATAAAGGTTGTGGCATTTCCTGGCATCAACAAGGATGTATTAAATCAGTTGGTGTTTCTTGTGGCTTCTTGTTACTCCTGGTTTTACTGTCTTGGTTTTCTTCCCTTGTTTTCAGTTGATTCTACGTTAATATTTCGTACGTTTTTCAGCATGTACCATAACTTTAGCATTATTTAAGCACAGGTTTTAAAATTTAACTAGATGTAGAGGCAATTAATGATGCCATCTGTCTTGTGAGAGAGAGATTATACGAAAGATTGTGCTCCTGAAAGCCCTATTTTTTTGGCAAACAAGAAATCCTATTGGACTCTGGGAACATTTGCTGACTCATTTCAGAAGTGCCCACTTTAATGCAGTAGCTGAAAGGCTCAGATGCATTTCCTGGAAGTACAGTATACTTAGGCATTCCTTCAAAGTTCTGTTTTACAGAAAATATCAGCCAATACATGATATTTTCAGTGCAACGAAAAATTAAATATATCATTGAACATCTGTTACCATTACAGTCTGAGCGTTTAAATACTTAAAAATCCCTGAAACCTTCATAAAGTTCCAGGCTTCATAAATACAACTCGTTAGGAAATGTGAAGGGGCCAGATAAGTGAAAACATGTTTCTGCCTTTGCAGACCAAGCAGCTGTTTGCTGCAGTCGTGTCTTCTCATGTGCTTCCCAGTGCACCCGGGCAAAGGGGACTTTGGAGCAGAAGAAAGCAACGTGTGCACTTGGAGTTTCAGGCTCTTCATCTGAAAGCCTTTAAAAATCTATATGTTGTAAGCATAATACTAATTTTGATAGGAACAACAGGGTATTGCTTATATTTTTTAAGATTGCTTCTTTTCGGGAGTGTCCTATTGTTTGTGTTCCTTTGGAGTGCCAGTAGCAAAGAGGCTCTGGGTGGTGGAGAAGGACCAATGCAAGTCTGTCAGACCATTCAGCAGGAAGGCCAGAGTGGAAGTAGAAATGAGAAGCAATCTCTGGGCCACTGCAGAGCTCCGTGCCCATCACAGGCAGGGCAGGATCTTTACTCTCTTGCAGTCTGTGCTGACCAAAAGGTGACCAGAGGGATGCTGTCCTTAGGCCCCAAGCAGCTGGGTGGTGCTGTAGCCTTTCAGGGACTGCCCGAGTTCCCCTGGGTTTTCCATTTGCTTCTACTGAGTACCCAAGTGTCTCCCAGCTCCCCTTCCCCTCATCCTCACAGGACAGCTTCCCAGTCTGTCGCTGTGTGCAGCCCCAGCTAGCCTGCTTGCCACTGCTGCTACCTACCAGTACTTCAGAGACATCTCTAGATTGCATCATCTTCCATCTGCACAGAGCTTTTCCTTAAGTTACAATAGGACTGGAGGTTGTTTGCAACCAACAGCATTGAGGGTAGTGCCTGGGGGAGGATCCAACTCCTGTCTGGTTGTCTTCACACCTGTCTGTCCCACGATCTACTGCTTGCTCTTCATTTCTTGCATTTCATTGCTTATTTTGTCTATAACTCCAAGGCTAAGTGGTGGTGCTGGGTGAGCTGAGGAGGGTGGCAAGGCAGAGCCCAGGCCTGAGTGCATCTCCCAGCATTGCCCACCCCAGAGCACGGCGTGGGGCTGAGCAGGGCCAGGGCACCCGCAGGATCAGGCATCGGCTGCCGCAAGCACCCCGGCACGGGCCTGGGGACTGGGCACAATTCCGTGTTGGCCTCGGGAATCTATTTCTAGCTCAGTTTTAAGCATCTGTTACTTGCTTCTGAGGGAAGGGGCAATGAAGGCACAACGTTTATAATGTTTACAGTGTCCTGGGGGGAAAAGTGGAGGAGAAAAATTACGTGTATAACTTGGACTGAATCGCTTCTGATTCCCACTCTGTTTTCCAAGACCGATCTTTAAGCATAAGGCTCTGACCCTTTGAAGTGAAGTCTTGCACAGTATTGAGTGAATTCTGCTCACATCCCAACTCATCAAGGAGCTGCACCTAAATAAGTCTATTTAATTGAGTGGGACTGCATGAATGCATCAGCTTCCTTATATCCATAGATCTGGGGGCAGATAATGAGGAGCAGCGGGGTCATAAGTCACCTTTTCCATCGCTCTGACAGCTCTCCCAGCCCCACACCTCCTGCAGCCAGTGAGAGGACACTGGATGAAGTTCAGTTTGGGTGCAGAGGAGAAGACAAGGCAGAACATACCAAAAGGAGAATTACAGAGTTGGGAAGGTTTAGGTGGGTATTCTTCCATTGCTGTCCAGTGGCTTAAAAATACCCCAAGGTCAGCTTAGGTGGGATGCATTCTGCTGTACTCATATCTCTGTCTTAAGATTTTTTCTGTACAGAATGTGGCATTTTCTGTGTTCTTTTCAAACGAGAGCCCCAGTGTTCTCATTAACCATCTTCCACTCTTACATTCAGCAGGACAGAGGTTAGGGCCAGTTCTAGAGCCTTAAAATTTAAGTTTCGAGGCCCTGCCCCAGACCATCCCAGCAGCTGCCACGAGATGGCAGCCAGGTAAGATCCAGTTTGCCATCGCTGCTGAAAGAATCAGTCGTGAATTTTAAGTCCTAAAAGGTCTCTTTTCAAGGCCCAAGTTGCATCAATATTTTACTAATTGACATTTTAAGTGTCATTCAGCCACTTCTTTAAAAATAGCAGGTGTGCTCTTTACAGTAACGCAGGCATGAATACTAGATGCAGATAAAACAGTTAAACTGGAAAAGAAAAGCTGTAATTTAGTAATTCTTTAAGAATTTGTTTCCTTCCCTTCTCAAGTTAACCTTTCAAAGCTGAAGCATTTTTATGGCAGCTGTAAAGAATTAGACTATAATTCTGACTTTATTCACTTGAGATGTCTTTGCCATGAAATGCAGGCTGTTAAGCTGAAGGAGAGCATCTCCTAGCAGCACTTGGCAGGCTGTCTTAACAGGGACCAGTTCCAGAGTTTGTATCTCCTTGGTCAAAACAGCCAATAAGTCTTGCAGGATGTATTTCTAACTATTTTTTTTCCAGCAGTGGAATTCTGGAAAGTCCTAATATGTTGCTTAGCTTAATCTAAAACCAATCTTAGGACTACTTAAAATCTTAGCTACCGTCTCTGTTTTTTTCGAAGTCATTATAAAATCCCAGATCTGATTATCTTTGAACTTGCATTTGTTGTTGAAAATCAAGTATCAGTTCTAGACTTCACAAGTGAACTCTGTTCCACTTCAATTTCTGAACACATAATTGTCGTGGAAGTCCCAAAGTCTCAAGTTACAGCTCCTTATGTGATGATGTCATACCTGCAATTGCATCCATGTCCTTATTGATCTGTTATTGGTGAAAGGTTCCAGGCTGATGGAGCCAGCCCACAATTTCCACTGCTGACTTCCAGATTCAGAGCACTGTAACCAGCTGTGGAGCTGTTGATTTACCCAGCTCCATCAGCCAGACTCAGGCCTGCTGAAGTTCCCTACTTGCTAAAAAACTTCCCAAAATGTTGCCTGTTATTAATTGCTATAATTTTGCTAGGAGCACTTGTGACCTTCAGAAGCTGGAATGGGACTTAGAAGTTGTTCCATCAAAGGACTCAGTCAGCTAGGCACTACTGATCTGGGCTGCATTCTTGAACTAATACAATGGGAAGAAATTATCCATGAAAATGTAGTTAGACCCGTTGTCCAGGCCCTGTGTCTTTCCCATTTCTGTAGCAGTATAAAGGGGATTTAAAGGACACTGCTGGGTTTCCATGGCAAAGGGGAATCCCCTGCTAGGATAAAGCTGGAATTTTATGCCATCTGATCTTTCTTCCTTTCTCCCCACATTAGGGATGTTCTGGGACGTGTCCAGGGCAGAAAGGGACATAGCCACAATATAGTGTTCTCTGACAATCCTGAGCCAGGAAAAGACTCCTTGGGGGTGATCCCAGCTGGCACACAGTCACAGCCATTTGGCTGCTTTAACTTGCAATAGGGGTGGTTCAGCCTCAGGCCCAGAATGGAAGGAGGTGGACAGGTGGCTTCCAGCCATGTTTCCCTTCCTCCCGCTTGTGCTCAGAGCTGTGGACATCTACACTCTGTATTTTAAAAAGAAAAAAAAACAACAAACAATCACTTTACCCACGTAGAATGCAACTGTGACTGAAGGAGGTGTTTTAGGGTTCTCCTTCCATACAAGGTTAGAGAGTAAGGGGCAGGGGAGGGGATGGACATTTTCTTTCATGACGTGGTGGGGCCATAAGTCCACCCTGTTGGTCTGAGCCCTTAATTCTGTAGGCAGTGGGAAGGAGGGTGGTTGGTCTTAGAGGATGAAACTACATCCAAACCAACTTGTTGATGCACTCAAAGTAAATAGCGTTTGGCCAGTGTCATGATTTCCAGCATAGAACTTGCTCTGCTAAAAGCTTTTTCTCCTCTTCCCTGTTGGAGCCCCTTCCTTGGGCAGATGAGGCTGGAGCCATCCGTGGTGTAGGGATCAGCAGGTGCCTCTGTGCCTGCCCAGAGCAGTGACTGGGAACGTGCCAGCAGGGCCTTAGAGCCAGGTTGGCATGCTGGGCTTTTGTTCAGATGGTGTGAAATGTATCACACAAGTAATTAATGGGTCTCTTACCTACATCTGAAATTAAAAGTGTCACTTGCATCTACTTGTAGTCACTGAGAACGTGGGATTTGTTGAGAACTCTTGCAAGCTATGTGCTATCCTGAGCTTGGTGCAGCTTGTCTGAATCTCTACCAGGGTGTCCTGAATTTGTCTGGGCTAATGGCTGCTTGTCTGCCAGGCTGCAATTTCAGTGCTTCATCTGCTGTTAAATGCTCAGCTCATCCTCTACCCATTGCCAGAACACAGCCCTTGTAGCTACCTGGGGTGTCTTCACTTACCTTCTGTGGCACTTCCATCTCAGCCACTGGTGTAGCCTTTGAGCAATATCTGGGTCTGGACTGAAAACCACCAGTTCCCTTTGTCTGAGCTGGGGAACATCCCTTGGATAGCCAAGATTTTCAATAGTCCCTTGTCCCCTCAGTTAGCTCTACCATCTCTTTTTAATTTAGAATCTAAAATCCAACTCAAACAAGGTTCAAGACACATCGGTCGTTGCTGATTTGTTGATAATATTTATGGAACGTGACGTGACCCTTCTGCAGGCTCTGTAGTTGCTACTTGCTGTTCAGCTCTGAAAAGGTTGGTACATACTGGAGAAATACAAATCGATATGGAAGTTCCTTCCTCTCTTGCAGAAGTGATGATCCAGAATAAATTATTGATGAGAATTAAGCATGATAATTGGGGAGCATTCCCCTACTACTAAGTGCAGCCAGCCATTAGCATCCGATTTGCATTTTATACCATGCAGCAGGAAATATTTAAGTTGACAAATAGGATATTTAATACAGCAACAGATACTTGGCAGTTAGATATTAACAACTGTTACTGATGTGATTTATTCCCCATTATAAAAAGGGCATTACTATGTGAATATGATTCAGAAATTAACTCCAGTTTACCAAGAGGCCTTGTCTGCCTGACCCCTTAATATCCTTATAATGGTGCCATTTACCAGTCACAGGCTTATTCAAGTCATTCACTGCTGGATGTGTGTGGAAGGGGTCCAGTGCAGGGCAGAAACGTGCTGGTGGGTTTGCATTTCTCACTGGCCTGGCAGGCAGGAGCATTTTTCACGTGGGGAAAACTCAGGGTGAAGCCCTGCTCGGGGTATTGGAGTGGAGGAGCCTTGCAGAAGCCATCCGTGGTACTTCACCCACAGCATGGACAGGCCTCACAAGTCCTGCCTGACTCCCACGGGCTTTAATGCTTTGAAATCTTCTTGAGGTTTAGATGAGGTTTTTGTGTGACCTGCAGGTGGGTGGGGTGGGCTTCCCTTCTGCCTGTGGGACACGTGCCACTGGCACTGCACGGTCTGATTTCCTGTGGAGTTTGGTGAGTACAAATCTGAATTAGCACCACAAAACAGCACAACAGTGAGTGGCAGCAGAGCCATGTCACCAGCCGTGTGGTGTCCTGCCTGCTGAAGTGTCCCCTGTTTGATAAAGCCACATCCTGCAAGGGCAGCAGGCTTTGCTCAGCCTGTGTGGCAGCCAGCACACATCCTGAGACACGGATTCCACACTTCCCTACTCCTTTTACTCAGGTTAGCTTTGCCTCCTGGAACTTCCCTTTTTCTATCTCAAAATACCCATCTGTAACTCAAGGCTGACTTTATTTAACACTAATTATTCTTCAGCTGAAAACTCCAGGTGTGATATGTAGTATTTGGATAATTACCTATTTAATGTGATACAGGCTGTACAGCTGTTGAGCTCATCTATTTCTAATTGTTGCCAAAATCTGGGTAGTTCAGGTCATTGTTTTGTCCTTAGCCTTTTGGTTTTCTCTGAAAAGTGATGCTTTAAGTCCCTGTTTGGAAGTGGTTTATTGCTGATAATGCTGCAGCAGCAGCACCACAGGAAAACTAGAGGTATGCATGAAAATAAAGGTATAGATGTTGCTTAACATGATTGCTGAGTTTCACTCTTCTTGTTCTCTCTTTCTTAATTTTAATGCACCTGTTTGTGTTTTGATGAGGTGTGGGCAACAGACCTTGACCTCTGCTATAGTGACCAGCTGGCCTTGACTCAGCTCCTGTTGTACGTGACAGATGGAAACCTGGATTGTTGCTCCGGCCACTTTGAAGTATCTCCAGGTCCAAAGCAAAGGCAAAGCCAATGTGTTCAGCATGGGGAGGCAAACACTGTAAGCAGCTCTTTGTTTACAAAGAGAAGTATTTATGTTAATTACCAAAAAGTTAAAATCTGTCCTAGATCACTGCTCTAGAGGAGCTGAAACTGCTCCTTTCAGATTTTTAAACTGCTGCTTTTAGATTTTACAAGGTTCATAAAGTAAATGGGGATAGCATCATGTTAGAAATTAAAGGAAAGCTTCTGGATGCTTATGGGCACCTGACTATCCATCCTTTGTGATCAGTAATATTGATTTGTGGTAGTAACTAGCTTCTAAATATTGCAGGTAGTTCTCAAGTTGTAAAAAATGCGGTAATTTATGTGTTGCAAGAAAAAAGGAGGAGATGAAAGCACTGGCCTGGCTGTAGGAGTAACTTAAAAGCAGCCAGAGAAGAAACCTGAGCCTTCAGCCCATGAGCTCTGATTGGGATCAGAAATTGGAGCACTGAATTTCTACCCCAGCTTTGTACTTTCATGTACAAAAGGGGGTAAAATCAGGGTCTGGACACCTAAATCCCTCCCAGCTCTCACTTGAGTTAAACCCAGATCTTGGTTCTCAGAACTCTCATTCAGTTCTGCATCCATCTCACTGTTCAGTATTAATTATTCAAATATTAATTATGGGCATTAATTATGGTCATTTGAACAAGGAGCAAAACCCATTTCTGAAAACTCTGAAGATTCTGTCTGTCCATCATAGTGCCCAGGGATGGGTTCTAGAGAGGAGAGTGTTTGTCTATGGCTTTGACACCCTCACAAACACCCTGGCACAGAAGCACAGTTTACACACCCTGTGTTTGTTATGCTGATTTGTTAAATTAGATGAATGCTGCTGCAGGATTTACTGCAGCTCTGAGCCTTGAGCCTGTCTCCCTGAAAAAGGAAGGAATGCCTTTAGAAGAGTCAGAGAATAAGAGGTATGGATATGTACCCACAGAGAGGTGAAACACCTGCTATCTTGAACAATTTTGACAGAAGATTCACAACTCCCTTTTTTTGATACATAGAGGAGGAATGTAGCACCATTCCAAAAATGTCATGGAGCTATAATTTAGAGGTTAATGAGCTCTTGATCTATTGTTCTTGTCAAGCAACCACTTTTAGTCGGAGAGAAGTGAATTAGGTACGATTAGTCCCAGTAGTATAAGTTTTAGAAATGAAAAGTAATCAAGTAGTAACTTTTTTTAATTAAAATGCTGTCAGAATTAACATAAATTGTCACTATATCCTTTATTTTTGTTCTTTTTTTATTTCTGAGGTTTTTATCTCCTGAAGAGTTAACTACGAAAACTCAAGTCTCTTGAGAAAGGCTCTTTAGAAGAAGAAACAAACAAACAAACCAAGAGACAAATGCTTTTACAGCACATGATCTGTAATGAATGATTAAGTAAAACACTTTGTGTAAAATTATGATGTTAATAATGATTCTGTCCCTTTTAATTTATTGTATATTCTCAATCCTGGTAGGTTTGATTTTGATAAAATGGAGCAGCAACTGAGTTTGTGTGATGATTTTATTTTTAGAAATCCTTCTTTGAAAGAACAAATTTCCTAGATACTGCTGCTACTGTAATTATGTACAAAACCAATCACTCATTAGAGTTAGGATACATTATCTTCTAGACAGATGAGGCTAAATAAGCAACACATTAATAATTCATCCTGCAGTTCATTATGCATGTGTATGCATGCTTTGTAGCTGAAATAAGCACCTCATCAACCTGATGCCAACCCTTAAACAATAGTTCTGTGTTATTGCAGCCACACTCAAGTTTACGCTTGTTAAACTGCTACTTGGATTATTTTATCAAGCATTCATTTATTTGTGGTCCCCTACTGCAGAGAACAGATTTTGGAAGCTCCTTTTTTAAGTTAATGACTTGAGCAATGGGTGTTATTAATTCTCAGAATATTATAAACATGATTAATTTTCATGCAGAGATGTATTATGTAAGGATTTCAGCGATGTCAACTTAAATGAGTCAATGTCAAAACAAATATCATTTTTGAAAAAAATACTGTGAATTACATGTGTCAATGTGGAGTATCCCCAATCTGAGGGAGCAGTCTAGAGTTAAAAATAACATCACAGGAAAGCCTTGTTTAGGAGAACATCTCTATTCAGTTCTACTCAGTGCACCATCTCTGTTCTTCTGACCTAAGCACCGAGAAGGGTTTAGACTCAAATGTTGTGCTGCTTTTCATCCAGAGGATGAACTCCATGCTCAGCTGTGCAGCTGCTTGGAGTCACTGGGCCTTGTCTCCTCCAAGACTTGCTGGAAAAATTATGCCCACTAATGCAGTAGCAGAATGCTCAGTCTTGGAGAAAGCCACTTAAAATTTAGTTTTAAAAAATTTGTTTAAAACCTTTTATTCTCTGGCAAAAACAACTGGTAACCTGCTCTGGAATTTCTGTGACGGAGGAGAGCTGACTCTGGAACAACATAGGTTTCTTTCACAGGATTCAGAGGATCCACTTGGAACAGCTTCACAGGGCTCAGTTACCAAGGAAGCTGTGAAAGTATCAAAATGTGGTTCATAAAGAGTGATTCTGTTGGCCTGGTCTGTAATACAAGGTTTTAGACACAGTGTGAGGTGAGGGTTTAATTTTGCTGCAGAGAAATGGAGTCTTACTCCCCACGTATCTAAGTTCACTGAAAAAAGGCATTTAAATAGTAGATTGTTAAGTTTCTGAGGTAAACTGGTCTGAAAAGAATGAATCTGCTGTTGTTGTCTGTAGACTCCAACAAGCACCCGGTGTGCAGTAGCAAGCAGCCAACTGAGGCACTCCAGCCTTTCAGTCATCTACTACAGTGTTCTCCTGCAGAGGTGTAAGGCTCTTGGAGTTGGATTTGACCTCCAGGTATGAACAGGAAAGATTAGAAAACATGATGCTCACTCTGCATAATTTTTGTATGTAAGTTCTAATACGGTGAAGCCACTTAGCACAACACAAAGTTTAAGTGTTCTTTTTAGCCTAAGATAATGTTTCAGTGTTCTGTTAACAGCACAGCAAGGTGTTGCTCTACAGTGTTGCTGAAGAGGATTTGGTATAAATCAGAATTGATTTTATTTTAAATTGCTTTCATGACACAATTTTAAATCTTATAATAATAATATTTAATAATTATATAATCTGAATTATACAAGAATGACATGTAAAAGAGTGTAGATGATGTTACAAGAGGCAGAACAGCAGATAGAGATTTCAGATCCTAGGGCACTGGGCTTCCCTGGGAAATGCAGAGTTTTATGTGTCATCCCATGAACCTTCCCCAGGGATGGCATCTGCTCCTGAGACCTCTCACAGTGGCACGTGGCACCTGTCCCTTAGAGCATCTAGAAACCAAACCACATTTTGCTGCTGACCAAAAACTGTCACCAGTATCAGGCCTGTGGTGAACCAGAGCAGCAGGTTGATAAAAGCTCCTGTCCAATGTATACCCAAGTGAAGTATAAACTTGAAGGGCAGGAAAACCTAAGCATCCTTTCACTGTCTCTTAATTTAAGCATGTGTAAGGCTTTTAGGGGTTAATCTCTCTCTTGATAAAAACAACTGTGTAAGGAGATAATTTTTAAGATACTTATGACCATCTCTTACTGCTTTGGAACAAAAACGTGCTATTAAGTAGACTCTGGCCTATGTGTGCTGTTTACAGAAAGTTAATGCAGTGTATTCTCCACAATAACTTAGAGCAATAATGTAATTACAGTGAAAAATCATCTATTACACACAACTCAAAACCAGCCTCTCTAAGATATGGCTATGTACTTACTGTCCCTGTATCATGTGTTTATTTTATATATGTATATATGTATATAGTATATACACTTATTAGTGGCCTTCCAGTATCGGAAGGGGCTCCAGGAAAGTTGGGGAGGGACTTTTGACAAGGGCTTCTAGTGAGAGGACAAGGGGGAATGGATTAAAACTGGAAGAGGGGAGATTTAGGTGAGACATTAGGAAGAAATTCTTGGCTGTGAGGGTGGTGAGACCCTGGCCCAGGTTGCCCAGAGAAGCTGTGGCTGCCCCATCCCTGGAAGTGTTCAAGGGCAGGTTGGATGGGGCTTGGAGCAACCTGATCTCGTGGGAGATGTCCCTGCCCATGCAGGGTTTGGAACTAGATGATCTTTAAGGTCCCTTCCAACCAAAACCATTCTATGATTCATAACTGTCACTGTTTTAGGAATAATTAGAGCAACTTTCTCTTTTTATTTAACAGGAAAAACAGGGAACAGTTTTTATCTTGTATGAAGATCAGAAGCAATACAGATTGGGAATGATGTAAGTATCCAGTGTCAGTTCCATGGTCTGGTGAAGGGCTGGGGACACACTGGATCCGAAGAGCTGACACCTCCACGTGTTGGCCTGGCCTCTCAGGTCAGGAAGGAGAGGAACCATCTCACCACCACACACTCACATTCCCTGACTGTCACCAACTGCTCAGAGAAGTATCTTGTAAGATTGGCCTTTTGAAGTTTTAGGGAGGCTTTAAGCATTTTAGTAATTAAAAAAAAGGAGAGTTCAGGGATCTGGTTGGATCAAAGCCTGACTGCAGTCTGCAACCCTACTGCCATGAGCTTGCCAAGAGCTGGAGTGGCTGGCACTGGCCATCTCACTGGGAGAGCACAGAGCAGCACGGGGGCTCTGCACATGGTGCAAAGGTTGAAGTTTAGAGACTTTCTGTACTGCTCTTCACAAAGTGAGCAGTGGCAGGAAACACACCATCTGACAGTTCAGTCATTCTGTAGACATACCAGCTTCTCCTAAGAAGTCTGCATTTAAGAAGTCCTTACATGCAGAATCTGCACTAATCTACCATGCACTGATTGTAAACCTGTCCACAGAATTTACATAAACTTCACTGCCAAATAGGAAATAATGAGTGAGGGGCTGAAACAGGCTGTTCTCTGACTGTTCTCAGACTGTACTCCTTTGATGCTGGAGCTGTTGTTTCATTTATGACCTGGGTGAGAAAACACCTTCCTCGAGTGATGAATGTGATTGCAGGTATTCTGGAGGGCAGGACTGGAATTCAAAATGATCTCAACAAACTGAAGAAACAGTATGAAAAACAGAATTATGTTCAGTTGGAATCAGGTGCAAGGAATTACACTCAGACAGCAGTAAGGAATGTGAGGAACAACTAGCATTGCAGAAAAGGATCTGTGAGTTCAGTGGCTTACAAACTGCCTGCAAGTCAGGATGCCATGATCTGCTGGAAAAAGGTAAACTATGTAACATGGGAGACACTGGAAGTGAAGTGGTCCTTCCCTTCTACTCAGAGGGAGGCCATGAAAGTGTTCTAGAAAGCATGATTGACAGGGGAGGAGGCAGAAGTGAGACCAGCTGACAATCTTCAAGCATGCAAAAAGCCTCTGCAGGAAGGAAAAACCTGATTTCCAGGTCTTTGGTAGTAGGACAAGAGTAAATGAACTTAACTTGCAGCAAGGAAGATTCATGTTTAGTGTAAAAAAAAAATTCTGATAGTAAAGGAAGCCCTAATTAGATTGTTTGGTGTGGTTGTCATTGACTGTTTAGTAACAGAGTAGACCTCTGTCAGGATGATGTAAGGAGCATTGATCCTGCCCCAGCACAGGGAATGGACTAAATGAATCCTAAAGATTGCTTTTAGGGGCTGTGATTCTTTCAGCCTGTTCTGAGCTCCTTGTGGGTGAGGCTGTGGGCAGTACACAAGTGAGTGAGGTTGGTTTAAAGCTTAGATATCCCTGTGTTATTTACTGCACTCACCTGCAGTCACCATGTGGGCACTGTACCTGATTGAGCTGCAGGAGAAATTGGAAAGAAAATCACTAATCGAGAACTTGTAAAGTATCTACAACATCCATTTAAAAAGTGATCTGAAAGTGTTTTATAAGCCACTAAACTCTCCTAACAGCCCAGGGACATTGAAAGGTGAGCTCTTTCCTTCCCTGACCTTAGCTTGGAGTCCTCCTCCTCTGGTTCTTTTGCACGTCTCCAGGAGTTGGTTCAGCTCAGTACAGAAAGCTTTCTTCCATTGGGTTGGTTTTCTGTGAGGCTAAGATAAGAACAGTCCATAGAGGGGTGATCCCACATTTGTCTTCCATCAGATTTTCAATGCAATTTCTTTATCATAATTTGGAAATACGTTCAAGAATGTAACAGTATGAGCTTATAAAAAACTAATTCACTGAAATACCTAAAACATCGATGTGAATTATCATCCATTTTACTACATTGGAGATCTGTTGTCAGTTCCAGTCAGGAAATCAGGCATGTTCTTCCTCAGCATAATATCCTGTTCCATATGTATTGAGAGTCTGCATTGTACCTCTGAGAAACCAAAACCTCAAGAGCTACAGCAATCTAAGAAATGCTGATACTGCTGAAATGTCTTTCAGATCACAAAATGCAGGCAGAAGCCAGAGCTTTTCTGAACTAATCTGTATGTTTAAAGTGTTCTGCTGTCTCAGTCCTAACTCAACAGTAGCCTTTTACTTGGAGTAGCTGAAACCTCCCTGCTTACTTCTGCTAAGTTGATTAATAACAATTATTTATTGCACAAATCCGTTCTGTTGACAAGTTAAAATGGAGCCTCATCTTTCATATCTCCCTGAAGATTGCCACCTCGTGAGATTGAAAATACTCATTAAATTCCATCAGCAGACAGGCACAAATGAGAGGGCGATTGTTTTTAAGCATGTGAAGGGAATCATTGGTAAACTCATTTGTTTGGATATCATTAACAGAACAATCGGAGAGGATCTCCAGGGGGTCCTCATGACCTTTGCTCGCAATCTCTTCATCATCCATCAAGAAATATCAGCACCTAATATGCAAGGCGAGAGCAATTTTAAGGTGAGGTGTTAATTAACTAACGATCCTGGTTAATTTCTGTACAAGGGCTGAAGATACCTCATGCTGGATCATAAACAAGTGCTAAACCATCCCTTTTTTATTGTTAGCAGTATGTATTTTACAGTGTCTAGGTCAATACAGTAAGTTTCCCAATGAACCTGTTAGTTAAATTTAAGTTGGAAACTTTTGCTTTGAAAAGAGACATACTTTAGTGTGAAATGATGTGTAATGTGGTGCTCCTGATTGTCCTTTGTAAGAGCAAAGGAGTTCTTGGCACCGCCTCAGACAATTCTGCCACAATTGCCTTTTGTTTTAAAGGGACACCATCAAGGTAGGAATCTTCAATTAGAAGCCAACTTCTCAGTTTATAATAGCTCCTCAGATTATGAACGCTGTTTTTTTTCAAACAGGCAGTACCTAATCCATTAGTTCACATCTTCCCCCCCCCCCGACGACATCAATTTCACAAGTCAATTTTGTTCCCCATTTTCTCTGCTTTTTGAGCCTGCCCTCCCTGCCCATCCCCGGCTGCCAGAGGATGCCCTGAGGTGGGGCCGGGGCTTGTCACGCTGGGAACGTTCCCCCTAGAGTGCCCACCTCTCCTCGGAAGCTCCTTTGTGCCGACCCTGCTGGCTAAAGGAGACAGTAAAGCACTAATGAATCCAACCCCGTGCCCTGGAACGAGCACTCATTACAATGGTGCTTTTTGATTCCAGAGAATAGCTCAACTTTCCGGAGGGAATTCTTTTGCTAAACTGCATCACCTTTATCAAAAGTTTCCAAGATCCTGCCTGTGTTTTGTAGAAAGGTGAAGGGGAGCACTCTGCTACAGATTGAGATCTTAAATCACACCATTTCTATCAGATTCTTTCCAGTGGTAACTCTGGTATTTTCCTCTGACCAGCAGTGTGTGAAATGACAGCTTTAGAGAATATATAATTAAATTTCACCGTGTTACAGAATAAACAAAAAAACACCCCTTTTTTCAATATGAGGACGTGAAAGGCAACCACCGAAGAAAAATAGAAAAGTGAACTCTTCTTCATAGTGAGTTAACAATGATTTACATATGCGAAATAGAACACCTGTTAGTTAATTAGAAATACAAATTGCAAGGAATTGGGGTTTTTTATTTACCTGAGATTTGTACATATTCACTAATAATTCCCCCAACTGTCCCCAAAGTAACAGTAAATTGAATTGCTGCATCACGTCCCGTGTAACACTGGTTACCTTCTCAAGGCAAGCACTACCAGCTGTGCATTTTGGCTGCTGGATTTCATTATCATGCCCATTAAATAACTTGTATTCCTTGAATCTGTTACAGATGGCAATCCAAGATATTGAAGCAATTCTAGGCATTACAGCAGAAAACAAACTGAAATTGGAAGAAGAGCAACCTCCGAAAGCAGATGCTCGGGAAGAATAGTTAACAGAAAATGTTTAAGTGCCTTATTCTTTATGCTTCTGGAAGCGCTTTCTCATCTGTAAGAACAGGTTTGGTTTTCCTTCTGCATTGGCATGTAAAGTTCTATTAACTGAGACAGGACATTGCTATGGTTTCTGAGTGCAGTGTTTGGGATTTCCCTTCTTTCACAAAAATAACCTGTTGGAAAGCAGTGGATCATAATAGATGCCTCTGATGTTCATACTGTTGTTCCTGAATCACACTGTGTTTTAAATCTTATTAATGGAACACACAGAGGGATCATGCTGCTTTGTCACTGCATCAGACTAGGAGATCACAGGAACTGAAAGGGGAGATTTAGGTCAGACACCAGGAAGAAATTCACCATGAGGGCAGTAAGGCACTGGAACAGGTTGCCCAGGGAGGTTGTGGAAGCTCCTTCCCTGGAGGTGTTCAAGGTTGGATGAGGCTTGTGCAGCCTGGTCCTAGTGGGAGGTGTTCCTGCTCACAGCAGGGAGGTTGGAGCCTGATGATCTTTAAGGCCCTTTCCAACCTTCACCATTCTGTGATTCTATGATCATACTCCATTGAAGAGTCCTGTCCTCCTAAACGCCTCCTCAAGCCTATTGTCTTCTGAAGTACAGACTGCTGACATGAAAGAAGGTCCAGAGTTCTGCTGCTGTAAATAAATACACTGAAATGCCATCTTCTTAGGAAGGCCAGCAACCCGGATTCTCCTGCAGAACTGACTGTCCTTGTTACCATTCTGCTATTTCTTTTATTATATACAGATTTTTGCAGCAGTTGTTTTATCTTCCCTTTTAAATTATTAGAAATAATTAATGGCACTGGTTCAACAATTGAGAGGACTTTTAGAATTGTACTTGCATTATGGTTCCCAGTGTACACATGCCCTGTGCAGACCTATCTGTCCATCAGATACACTGTGATTCAGATGCTGATGAATTTTTTGTCAGAATTACTGTGCACCGATTTGTTAAAGGACGTTTATATTTGTAAAATGTACTCAGATCTCTCAACTCATCCCAACAGACTTCTACATTTTACTATAGGTGAGAGCATCTTCTCCATTGGATGGGCACTACTGCCCCAAGCACATTTTTGAGGTTCCTACTTCACAAAAAGCTCAGACAAAACCAGTTTTTAAGAAGAACAATCAATGTGACCAAGCAGTGGCAGCACGTCAGTGCCCAGTCTTTCTGATGCTCGAGTCTTTGACCCATCACCTTCCAACATTATCTTTTGTGTTAGCCTTTTTCTCTTCTGCTTTGGTCACTGAAGTAATTAATAGATGAGAGTGTTTGCCATAAATGCTGACCTCTGTTTCAATTAAAAGTCTAAAATTAGTTTTGGTTTATTCTTACTTGCTTTTGTTCCTTTCTTACGTGTGACCTGGAAGTCTTTCTGGTTAGAAATGAAAGCAGCAAAGGTATTTTTGGCTGTGGTAGGTACAACAATGGTCTCTCACATGCCAAGAAAATGGTCTCTCACATGCCAAGAAATAACATGCCAAAGGCCAATTATTAGTTCTTCCAACAAGATGAGATATATTTGCTCTCTGTTCAGCTTTGAGGGGCTGCAGAACAGTATGTCGTTCTGGCATTTTCCTCACCACATTTACAATGCACTCCCTCCTGTTTTAATGCTCAGAAGCTCTTTGCAGATTCTCACCTTGCTTCATAGCCAAGCTAGGTGACATCCCAGGTTGGTCAGTAGAAGGAATATCCTGGAGGAGGCCCAGGAGAGCATGGCAGTACCAGCCTGGGAGTCAGCTAGTTTCTTAAGGGTTAAGGAAAATTAAGCCTTGATCCAAGCCAGAACAACATAAGGTCTGAGAGGCTCATTAGTTCACTGGCACTTAATAGACTGCAGTGTCCTAGGAGTAAATGAAACCTGCACTTCCTCATGTCTTTGTTCTAGTCTGACAAAAGAAAACTGTACCTGTTTTTGCAGGGAACAAGTGATCTGAAAGTTCCCATGGTGAGAGAGATTTCTCAGTGTGTGCAAAGTGTGAAATGTATTTTGAGGGAAAAAAAGTTTTTAATTACTATTAACACTTCTGAGCATTGAGCTGATGGAATTATTGAAACTGCTTTACAGTCTCTCACATTCAACTCCCATGCTGTTGGTGCCAAAAGTGTATTTTTTTAGCAATATAGCAGATAGAAAATGGAGTAATAATTTTTTTAAAGTCAGAAATACAGTCACGATTCTCCTGTCCCCACAACTGGATGACTGAAGGAATAACAGAGTTCTTGAACCACAGCTTGAATTTCAAAGCATGATCTAGACTGGGAAGAAAACAGAGGAACTGGAAGATAAAAGGTCCTCAGAAATTGCCAAGGAATTCTGCAGCTAAGGACAGCAAAAGCCCAAGCTGGTTCCCCAGCTGCACGGTGAGAAGGAATGCTTGTGGAAGTAGATGAGGGGCAGTGGGGTTTGGCATCAACAGCAGAAGGTGCAGACAATTAAAATAAAGGTCTCATGCTCCTGATGGGCCAGAGCTGCCAGTGAGGACGTGCACTCAGCTGACAGCACTGCATGGGTCTCATCTGTGCAAGAACTGACAGTCTGTGACACGTGTGCTGCCCTGAGAAAACATTACCTGGAGTTGATACTGGAAACTGGGTCTCTCTTTTTAGATATTTGGGTTTAAAGCCCTGCAAAAAAAAAAAAGGGTATTCAGCTCAAGTCTCCACAATTAGAATGACAACTCTGAGGACAGAGCAAAAAAAGCAGTTATTCAGCACAACCACTTCCAAATATCTTCTGAAATAATCACCCTACCCCTTTCCGGAAAGATCTCTGATACCTCATTCAAAGAGATACTTCAGGAGAATTTACAACCTTCCATCTAGGTTAAGGTAACAAATCCCTGGAATTTTAAGACTAAACTGGTCCTCAGCATTTCACAATGATTACCAACATCACTTCCTGTGTAACAAATCACCTAGCACAGCTCTGAGGTGCTCCCTGAGGCTGTACAGATGCTCTGTATCCCATTTGACCACAGATTTTGTTACAGCAACCAGGCACTAAAGACTAGGTGCTACACTCACTGACAGTCTTCATGAATGTGATTTAATACATGATCTTGACTGAAGAATGGCTAGACTGGTTTTTAGCTTCATCACCAAGATGTGTATTTCAGGACACTGCTCTGATGTAAACACCATCAGACTATCCCAGCATCCAGTGAACACAGAGACCTGAACTCTGCAAACAACTAGTGAAAACATTTGGAGGAATGGTTCATCGTACTTCCAGCCTCATCTTTAAAATGTTTGGTCATGATTCTTGGATACTTGTGAAGTGTGCAATGTTTTGCTATGCGTTTGTAAATACAGATGCTCCTTTGTTCCATTTGTAGTGAACACACTTGCATCTGTGTTCTCATAACTAGTGCCAGGTTATCCTGCCAGAGGCTGGAGGATTTTTCCCTTCTTGCACTTTGAACAGTGACACAAAGTATCTTGTACTTTTAAAAATCAAATTATCATACGTGCACTTCATAAGTAGTAGCTTTATAGGATGTAATTCTTACCATGAAACCTAACAGCAGAATATCACTGTCAAAGTGTAGAACATGAGTTTGACCCCTCACCATAGCAAGCCACAGTATCAGATTCCAACTTCTCCATTCTCATTGTTGCCACTAATAAAGTAAGATATTAAAGCTAACTATATGCTCTATTAATTAGAGGAAGGTGAACTTGAGTCAAATTTGTTGCTGACGATGATTAATAATTACTGGTTCTACACACGAGTATTACATTGCAGTAAATAAACAGGGTACATTGTTGGGTAGTAATTGATTAATTAGCACATTCATACTACATAGCTCAATGGTTTAAGATTGCTGAGTTTGAGATATTGCTTGCAATTATTAAAACGAAAAATCTGTTCCCATTTCTCAGTTTACTCTCCTGTACAGTCTTTTTTCCCAAATAGAATGGTTAATGGTTCAAAACCTTAGCCTTTATTTAGAAAAATCATACGATGGAGCATTGGTTATGATTTTAAAATATTCATTTTCAAAGGGGCCTAACACTTTAAAAGAACTATTTTTAACCTTGCATCACTGTCAAATGGCACCAAGTAAAATCAATGCGGCATAACGTGTCTTTCCTGAGCGCACATTAACCTGGCCGCTGCTGCAGCTGGGAGATGCGCCAGCGACACACCGGGTGCTCCCCTCGGCACGCACGTTGTAAACAAAACCATTTCTAAAAATGTGATCGCCCGATTCTTTGTGATCTTCTCACTCGCCATAAGGAGCGTTACCCTGCGCCCCTCTCTGCAGCGAGGCCGGGCAGGACCGACACACGCCTCACGCGGCCCCCGTCTCGCCTCACCTCAGTGCGGGGGGCTCCTCCGCGGCCCTTCGCGCATCTCCCCCCGCACAGACCCTCCCCTCAGGACGCCACACACACCGGACTGCCCCGCTCTCCCTCGCACCCCCGGACGGGGGACAGCCCCACCGCTTCCACAGGCCAAGCCCGCTCCGGCGCCCTGTCCCACGGACACCGCCGAGGTGACCCCTTCGCCGCCGCCACCGCCCCTTCCCGCCCTCCGGCGCAGGCGCTGAGGCGGCGCAGGCGCGGCGGCCGGAGCCGTGGGTGCGGAGTGGGTGCGGGGGGCGGCCCCGCGGGATGCGGGCGCTGAGGCGGCTGCATGAAGCGGCGGTGGGGCTGCTGCTGTGGAGGGGAACGGCGGCGGCGTCCCGTCCTGCCGCCTCGGAGGTGCTGAGCCAGCACCTGCGGCAGCGCGGCCTGCCCCACTGGACCTCGTACTGCGTGAAGTACAGCGCTGTGCGCAACGACCAGTTCGGCCTCTCGCACTTCAACTGGCGGGTGAACGGCGCCAACTACCACATCCTGCGCACCGGCTGCTTCCCCTTCATCAAGTATCACTGCTCCCGCGCCGCCCCGCAGGACCTGGCGCTGCAGAACGCCGCCTTCACTGCCCTCAAGGTCCTCAACGCCGGTGAGTCGTGTCCCGGGCGGGCCCTGCGGCCTCCCCTCGGCTCACCTCGCTGTGAGGCGGGCGCACAGGGGCTCCCCCTGGGCTCCCGGCAGGCAGTGAGGCGCTTGAGGCGGCTCTGGCAGGATGGATGGTGCGGGAAGGGGGTGAAGGGAAGAGCGGGAGCCGTGGCTCCTGGAGGGGGGACAGGGGCTGTGACCAAGAGCTGCCGGGCGCCTCTGGCTGCGGGCAGCTCCTCAACTCCCCACCTCATCTCTCCGCTCGCCCTGAGGTGAGTGAATCGCTGGAGGCGCCTCGTCTTCCGCCCTCACCGGCTCGGAGCAGGCGGCGAAAGGAAACGGGGTTCAGGAACTGCCCCCGCTTTTGGCGGCTGTGAGAACGCAGCGCTGTAAATCGATATTCTCCGGGGTTTTGTCGAGTCCGTGTGTCTCTGTCCAGTTCTGAGAGAGAAAAATTAAACCGCCTGAAAGCAAACGCTTGTTATTTAAATGGCTAACAGCGGTTGGTATGGATCATTTTCTATCTAAATATCTCTGCTCTGTTGTCGTGGATGAAATTCTGTCCTCTAAGCAAATACATGAGTGATCGATGAAACAAGGCAGTTTGTTTTTTAGAAAATGCCTAGGCTAATTTTTTGCGTCTTGCATACAGGTAGTGTCTGATGTGGAGTACTCGGACATGCTTATAAATAAAAATGCTGTGTTTTTATTAACGTAAAAATGGACGTTTTGAAATACATTATTATTAAAAACTTAGTGTATGAATACCTAAAATGGTGACAATCGCGTGCCTAATTTTATTAGTTTCTTCTTATTTCCTTTGAAAAAATAAATCTCACTTGTTTTCCCAGTCTTCAGTGACTTTTTACAAAACACATCTGCTAGTCTTCATTTTTTTGACCTTTCCTATTGACATAGTGAGAAATAGTAATCACAAAGATTGATTTCATCATAATAACTTTAAATCTGGTTTTAATTTTTCCTCTGCACAGTCAGACCTTTTATCTGCCCCATCTTTCCTGCAGCTACCCTGCATGTCTCATATTTAAATAACTGGCAAGAGTGACTAAAAAGTCAACTCATCTGCATCTTCTAAGAATCTGGCTTAAGCACTTGAGTAACTTTAAGCATGTTAAATTTGGTGTTTCTTTACCTCACTGAATCGAGGGCCTAAAACCATCTCCATTTTTTCCCCTATGTTAAGTAAAATATTGTCTGTAATAGATGGGTGGCTTGGCAGCACTAAAAATCACAGCACTGTTTATAAATACACCTTTCTGCTCATTCCAGTTTTGTTGGAGTTGGTCGTCTTGACTACCGAGGAGCTTTTTCCCAAGAGCAGCTTCATGTTGATCTATGAAGTCGCTGCCTGTTTTCCTTCCTGTCTCTACTCCGATACATAGATGAGCTCTGAACTGATAAACTGAGTGGATGTCCAGGGAGTTGGTTTTTTAGTGTTTGGGTTTTTTTACAAATCGGTAGAAATCAGGCTGTGTACATGATCATGTTTCACTTCTTTCGTGCCGCTGTCCTCCTGGTCTCTTTTTTCTGTGAACTCCTGTGTGTTACTGCTTTTCTTAAGGTGCTTCTGCTTCTTCTTGTGTGCTTGATGGTATTATGTCCTGGTAGGTGCTTGTAAGCATTTCAGAAAAGGCAACATATTAGTAATGCAGCTTTTACAGGAATGCTTTTCCTCTTAATTTCATTTTGGAGTCATTACTCTTCACTATGAATAGGTGGGTTTAATTTTCCTGGCTTGCTGTCTTTGTACGTAACGTGTTTTTGTCTTTTCTTAGGCATCCCAACTTTACTGTATGGAATTGGCTCCTGGTTCTTTGTCAGTGTCACAGAGACTGTTCATACGAGTCACGGCCCAGTTACTATTTATTTTCTAAATAAAGAAGACGAAGGCGCAATGTACTGAAATCGTGCCCTCGAGTACCTGTCGTTTGGTGGGTTTCTGTGTTACAGCTGCTACAAATACCTGCTCCCTTTCACTAAAAAGGAGTGAAGGCAACTGTGTTTTACTGTGTGTTTTTTTTACTGAACATGCTATCTTCAGGAAGCTCCGTGGACTTTTTGGTCATGAGAGATTTATTTTTGCAGAGGTCAGTTAAGTTGAAAAAGCAGAAGCCTTGGGAGAAGAATGAATATTTCCAAGGGTATTAGAATTTACAGAAGTCAGTGACTAGTACTGCTGAACAAACTTGTGATAATCTAAAGAGATACATCTACCAACTTAGAGAGCTGAATTGCAGCATGTGGGCAAGGAAACTCTAGACATTTTCAGAATGAAAAGATTAAGCTGCTTAGGTTTAGACTCTGACCAGATGTTTCACAGTGCAATAATTGTCCCAGTTGCCAGCATGTTTGAGTGAATCCATGGCACTGACTGTTCACAATTGCCTGGAAGACTCTTTGAAAAAATACCACCCCAAGAAGTTGAAAATGGCTGTATCACATTTCCCCAAATGATTATTTAAATAAAGTATCTAATCTATGATTTAAGCTTGTATGTTTTGCAATTCTTGAACTCCAGATATTTGAGTTAGTTTTTTTCCTTTTAGTTGCTTTATAGGTAAGTAACAAAACCTAAGTAATCTAGAATATTTAGTCCCCTGTGCAAATTTACAAATTACTGATGTTTTTAATTAATACAGGAAGATGAGAAGACCACTGCCCTAATTTTTTTAATGCAAAATAACTGAATTCTCCAGCTGTAACTGAGCACAGCTGTAACAGGCACATACAATGATGGAATGACTTAAATTCAGCTGGAAACCTGGGCAAAGAAAAAGCTTTTAGGGAATTACTTGGATAGTGGAAATAGGGAATAATTGGATAGAAAGTTTGAACAACAGGAACACCTGTTCAGGTTATATTACTGGTGCTTAGTTTTAGTGCCAGCAAATACAGCTTTCTGTTCCAAATCCCACGTCTAGTGATGTAAGTTGATCATTCTGATTTTCATAAGTAGGAAGATTAATCTAAAATGGGTAGGTGCTGGTTTTGGAGGGTAATCACTATTCCTAAATAAATTATTATCAAGCTATGACTAAAGTATAATTTCATTTAACTTAATTCCAGATAATGGAACTGTTTCCCACTTAATGAAGCAATACATGTGGTTTTTCTAAAAGCAACACTAACACTTTAATCAGAGAAGCGCTTGCTCTGTTCTGTTTTGGAGAATTTTCTTGACACAAGTTAAATGGGTCTCAAAAATGAAGAGATGGTATTATAAGAAGCCTCATTAATAAAAGTGACTGCATTTTTTTAGGACTGATTTTCACTGAATTGGATACACTTAAATAACTGAGGCTCATAAGTTTAAAGTCAAATACTGCTCATTCGTTGCCGCGGATCTCGTCAATATCTTGCTGTAAAGGTTTGGTCTCAAGGCAAGGTTGATAAAATGGTTTTTAATTACCAAACAATAAATACAGCTCTTCATTGAAGTTGCACCTCCACTCACTGCAGCTTGTTTGATTTCTGATAATGTGTACTGCTGACTTTGCTTACCTGTTTTTCAATAAATGCAGGCAACGTGACTCCTTGTCCATACGGTGATGGGCAAGTCTCCTTAGAGAACATCTTTGACAAACTACCCTATTGATTCCTGCAATTCTGTGCTGCTTGCAGCATTAAATAGAGACTTGATTTCTTGTTCAATGATCTCACTGTGTAACAATTAAGCAAATGTAATATTTTCTTGTATTACATGAAAATCAATAGACCTCTTGCTCTTATGAAGTTGATCATGCTAAAGGATGAACTAGATATCTGAGGGCAGAGTGCAAATACAGTATCATTCATTCGTTTCATTAATGCTTCTGTGTGATGTGTTGGACTGCTTAAGAGGGAAAATATGCTATTTATAAAGGATAATGCTTGAGTTACTAAATCATGACAAAAATAATTTTCAAGTATCAGTATAAACCTACTTGCTTGTCTTCAGCCAAAGGTAAAATACTTCATCTGGCTTTTGTTCTCTTTTTTCTGTAAATACCTCCTAAGTATATCCTTTTATCACTTACCTTAAGTTTTGGCCTGAATGCAAGATGGAAATGGGCAAAAAGATCCAAGGAGATTCGTACCATCTTGTCTCAAAAACCTCTTCAAGGCTTGGGGAGTATGAGAATGGGAAGTGAGGATGAGCACACAGTGTGTAGTTCTCAGCTGAACCTTTGCTGCTTCATCTTTCTAATCCCCATCACCTGCCGTGTAGCTGTTGCCTCCTAAAGGGACAATCCAGTATGAGGAGAGCAGGGTCTCCTGTTGTGGTGAAGTCTGAATGCTTGAACTAAAGACTCTCCCTGAAGTGGCCTTTAAAGATGAGCTTTTAGCAGTTTAATTGTTGAAAGATGCAGTATTTCCACGGGTACCACCTAACTGCTGTCCCTTGCCTGGAAGGGCCCTTCAGCTTGTCTTGCAAACCCATTGCTTTGAAAGACAAACTTGTAGGGAACCAAACTTTGTTAATCCCTCTGGTCCAGAATAATTTATTTTGAATTGTTTTAAGTAGCAGCTTCCTTTTTTGTATATATTACACTGTGTGTACGTTGTGTATGCAACATACACTAATGTTGACACATTATTTATGGATGATTGAACTACAAGGTGACCTGTCTAACTTTATGAATTTGATCGGCACCATTTCCATTTGAAATAAAGTGTAGTTTATCTTACAAGTCTTGCCTTAATTATCTCTTCTGTATTCAAGAATGATGTTTAAATGAGTGAGAGATGACAAAAAGGCAGAGAGCTCTGTTTCACCTCACTTAACAACTACTTCAGCCAAATGAAACCTTAGTCTAAGCCCAGAGGATCAGGTAACTACCTCTTGTAGCAGGCTTTTTAAACAGTAATGGCTGTTGGGGGCATCTCAACCCAAACGAGCTCTTGGCATTACATCTTACCTAGGTCAATGGTCTCAGGTATCTGAGTTAAACTGTGTTACTGTAAATTAATGGAAAATGTAACTGCGCTTTGCTGAAAGATCAATGTCCAATAAAGGCTGCACAATCAAATCTTGTTGCAATGATTGAGGTCCTTAATTGCCTTTCAAAGATAAGGTGGTAATCAACATAGGTTTAACTGATCTTTTTTACCAGTTCAATTACATGCTAATGACTACAGCCAAGTCAAGATCTTTAACTACTTATACTTATTAAATCTTATGTTTGTTGTGAAAAATTACTTAAGCCACACAATCGATAAAACCCAGGTCTTAATTACTATATTTCACTTTTATACCTTTTTGTGTGTTTGACAAACGCTTCACTAGAGACCGTAGCACTAATGATAGTACCCCAAGAAATTCTGTTTTCTGTTGTTGCCTGTTCCTCCAAATTACGGTAACATGTTGTATTTGTTTTAATGAAGTTTTGTGATTAGTAATGCAGACATGTTCTAGGCAGTTTATACTTAAATATAATTCTGACATATAATAGCACTTGTTTAATCACTAGAAGATGTACTACTTGCTGATCTTCAGATGGACACAGTTTCAACATGAAGTTCTTATCTTTTTTTCCCAATGTAAATCAATACTAGATTTAGACACTAGTAAGGACTGATTTTTCCCAGTTGTTTATGATGAGTGCTTGTACATTGTCTCAAAAATAAGTTGCTGTGTCCTCTTGTTGATCTCCCTTCTTTCCCTGGAACAATAGCCAGTGCTTTTCTCCAGTCTTCAGAGTAACCTGGAGCCAGCTGACCTTTCATTGTCTTAAGGAGTTTGATCCGTCCTCAGCTTGCTTTGTGTGACTGACCTACTGTAATTCTGAGTGTGTTGCAGCATCAGGTAGAATATTCCAGGTGTTTTCTTTGATCTTCTGCATGTTTGGGCTTAGTCTGTCTGCAAAAGTCGGCAGGTCTGAACAGATCTGACTGTGAAGGAGAGCAGCACTCTGATCAAGTGATGGACCTGGATTTACAGGCAAGTCAGAGCTTCCAGGTGTGCTTGCTTAGCCTTGCCAGGCTCACTCGTGCTGAAGGAGCAGTGTGAATACTGGAAGGCTGGGAAATGAGAAGTCCATCAGTAACCTTCACCTTCATGTGAGTCAAGCATTTGAGAGGAACTGTCAGTCCTTCCCTAGCTTGTACAATGGGAAAATACATTGGCATCAGCTAATTTACTTACTCAAAGCAGTTGCAATTCAGTGGTGGAGCAGGAAAGCAGGTTAATTACTCATCAACAGATAAAGGTTACTTTTTTTTCCTTTTTTATATTTTGAACTTTGAAGTTCAAAAGAGAATTGAAGAAGTTGGGAAGGGGAAATGATGTGGAACTTGCGTAGCTCCTAGAGGACAATGGAATGGAGGAAGCATTAATTCTCTGACAAATGTGTGAAGTAATTGAGGACTTTAGCAAAACGAGTTTCAGGGGAATAGAAGGGGTGGGATGGTGTTCAGGTGGAGGGGATGGATTTGGTAGGAAGAATGTCTAGAATGGGACTGAGTCAGCAAAAAATGTCAGGCTTTCAGAAGCTGCTTGCCTCAGCCTGGAGCTCTTCAGCTCCAGAAAGTATTCTCAAGCCTGTTGACACTCCATCCAGTACCAACGCTCCCTGGAAAAGAACAGGAATCCAGAGTTCATTCTTCCTGCACTCACAAATGTGGCTGCATTTTGTCATGGACAGATTTCTAATTTTTGATGAAGCAGAATTGATTGGCATTCTATAGGCCAGAAAAATGAAAAGTGTGAGTTGACTCAACAGTCCCCTTTGAGAATCTAATTGCAGTAAAAATATATTTGATGTTTAAACCTCTTTGCCAACCATAATTACAGATCTCCCTGATGCATGTTATTATTGAATGAAACTTCAGTGTTTCTTAATAGTTGAATGCCCTTAGGCCTCTGGTTTAGATGAACTTTGCCTGAAACAAAGGAGATTTTGCTTCATACATTATTTACTTTGGCCATTTAATTTAAATTGGCTTTTGCTGTAACTCTTTAATCATGTTCACTACAGAAAAGTAAGTTAATAATTCTGAGAGTTGTCTTGATTTCATCCCAAAATATACATATTTATGGAAGTACATGTCATGTTACATTTTTTTAGGCTGTATCATTCAGTTTAAATACACCTAAGAAAAAGTGGCAAGTTCTGCATTACAGTAAGGAGACT
Organism: Hemiprocne comata; assembly: GCA_020745705.1. Classification (NCBI taxonomy): domain Eukaryota; kingdom Metazoa; phylum Chordata; class Aves; order Apodiformes; family Apodidae; genus Hemiprocne; species Hemiprocne comata. The sequence continues at coordinate 20,553,122 of CM036596.1, forward strand.
GTAGAATAAAAATTGTCACTAATATATTCCAAGTTAATTTAAAAGTTTTTTTTGATTTCTAGAAAAGAATAAGGTGTTATTCTTGGGTTTGCATTTAAGTCTTTTAAATAAAGCATATATGCAGCACGACATAAAAATTTGCATTAATTATTGAGACACTCAAAGTTACTGACCTTTGTGAATTGCTAAGTGAATAAATGCAGCTGAAATAAGGAGGGTTAATGTATCCCAGAATATGTATTACTCAGAGATGAGTGGAGTTTAATTCTTTATGGTAATACATCAAAATGCTCAAGTAAACACACTGCAATATGTGTCTACAAAGGAAGGATCTCCACGTAGCACAAGAGCTCCCTGCAGCAGGCTGTAAGGGATCATGGTTTTGTCTGAGTTCAAGTTATAAGTGATCCAGATAATTAACATTTTCAGTGACGAGATTGTATTGTAGAAAAACTTAAGTATCTGTTCCATGCTAAAAAAATAGAGAGGAAACCACTGAGGTTTGAGATGATGGAATACTTGGGTTATAATTTAGCCAGTTTGGATGCATTATAGTTGATGTTTGCTTGGTAAGGTAGAACACATCTGGCTTAGAGTGATTTTAACAGCAATTGCATCACTTGAAGCACAGTTTATGAGCCCTGTTCTGGTTCATTATAAAAACAATTTATTACTTCCAATGATATTAATAATCCTAATAGAATTAAAGCTGTAAAACATGATTAAAAGCAATCTTTCAAGCAAAAAGTCTGATCAAGCAAACTTTCAAGTTTGAAATGTAAATTTCAAAATGGACAACTTTTAAAGAACACTGGAAATTTTTGAACAAGAATATAAAATACTGCAAAGTCAAACCTATTTTTATTCTTACAGTAAATGCCATTAGATATGATTGTTACATGCTCAGTGATTCATGGGCCTGGTTAAATACTTGCTTTGTGATATATGAATTATTTAGTAAGAAAAATCACAATAATTTTGTCGTTACTCAAGAGTTTATGGGCTGACAGAAAAACTATTATGCAGCCCCTGAAGCTGGTCTGATGGGGCAGGTAGCACCACTAACAATATTCAGCCATTTGTGCTCAATCCAACTGGTGTAGTTTACACTGCAATTTTTCAGTATTTGTGCATCATATCTAGCCTTTAAAACATACATAAAACATGCTTGTAATCTGCTTTATTTCAAAATATGTTCATAATTTAAAGCAAGAATTAAATATTTAATAATTCAGCCTAAATCAAGTTTACTCTTGGTTTTTGTTTTTTTTTCAGTTCAAGATGAGTTTACTATGAGAGAGAGTTTTAAAAGATCTGAGGCCAGATTCTGTTTCTGCTGAACTGAAAGTAAGATAATTTTATTTCACAAATGGCCCTTTGCCTCTTGCTCCAGAGCCTGTGCAGAGTGTTTTTGCCTGTTCAAGCCCATGCAAAGTGCAAGGGGTGGTGGGAAGGCATGGAAGGAACACAGCTGGTTTTCTGCAAGTTTTAATGCAGGTTTTAAGGCATCTTAATCTGTACGTGTACTGATCAAGCTGGTACACTTGGGTGATTCTTTCCTGGGAGATGCATCTTGGAGAAGAGTATGTTTAGAAAGTCTGGACACTGTTGACCTACTTTTTCCACGAGCCTGAGGGAAGTCGGTTTGCTGCACTCACTGGCACTGAAGATGTGGAAGGGGGAAAAAAAGGTGAATTTCACCATGATATTTTATTTTATCGGGATATAAAGTTATGTATTAATCTCTTTTTTAAAAAAGGCATGAAAATGCCTGCTACTAAAGCAATGATCAGGTACCATTTTCTCTAGGAAATGAAGAGCTTATCCTGTGTTATGTATAATACCTATCTAGAAACTGGTACAGGGAGGAAACAGATGATTAATGGAATTTAGTGAACCAAGGATTGGCATTTAGCTTCTGCTTCCTCTGAGTCTGTTTTATAGACTGTATCTGAATTACATGTAGTATAGGGCAGTGCTGGTAATACAGCATTCTGAAACATTTTAATAGAGAAAATGTTGAATAACATTTATCCTACAGAGTTAACACATGTTAACTCTTTAGTCTGTCACATGGTAAATGTGTGCTATTCCAATGGCATCACGGGGTAAATCCTAGTAGTGGTGGGGTGAAATTCCAGAGATGCTCAGTAAGAGCTATAATGACAACGTAGGACTGTCTATCCTCAGCTTCCTTCGTGTGCCTCATTTCCCTCTACCCCATGGGCTGAGCACAGGACTAGAGGAAATGAGTTTTGGGTTCTAATCCTGGTTGTAGTGCACTTCAACTCCTGATATGGCCCCGTGCAATTGCCATAATTTACCTGCTTTCATTACCACTGAATATGGGCATATTGTAAGGGTTAGAACAAAACCAGCAGGTATGTCAAGAAAAGCTGTGAAGAGGACTAAGTTCTAAGCACTACATATTTCACCTGCATTGGTCTGATTCACCCCTGAGGTTGAGCTCACACATCCCTCTGCCCATGGCAACGAAAACCTCCTCACAGGTCCCAGAACAGGAATATTCAAGAGTAGGGCCAGGGAAGCCAGCTCTTTCTTTCCTCCCTCTTTATGCAGTTTTGGTAGAGGGACTCAAAACTTCATTATATGATGTCTGTGCTAGTGAAAAGATAGAGAACTGTTAGATAATTTCCTTTGCAGTGGGAATTAGAGAGGGAAACAAGTAATAACTTATTTCCTTACTTTTTGAGGGCCTTGCAAATTATAATGATAAGCATGTTCCAGGCAGTCAGTGGGGTACAGCATTTTCCCCATACCAGTCACTGCTAGTCCTGTGAGATTCTGCAGCATGGAAAATCTAATAATTTCAGTATTCTTCTGTGTCAGCATTCTGCTTTTCCTTGAAAACAAACATTTATTTTCTGTACATGGCCATCTCCAGATCTCCTCTGTCCTGACAGCAGTGGGAAGCAGCAGAGAGCAGCAGCAGACTGCAATGAGACACGCATAAAAGCAGCCTGCAGGGCTGTGGCACTGGTGGAGGCTATTTCCCCCACACAAATGCAAACAGAATTTGTAGAAGTCATGGGCTTCATGATCCTCCTGTAATTAAAGAACTGATACATTGTTCCTTTGCAGATTTTGCATGTTATTTCATTGTGGATAGACAATAACTTTAAATTTGTAATTATAAATGGGAAGTCCATGCATATTTCTTGCTGACAGCATGTCGTTGGGATTTAGTGGAGAAAATCAGAGTGCTTAATTATTCTTGGCTTTCTGCAATCCTTGAGCTTCCTCTGTTGGAAACTTTCTGAGAGGAGATTCTTGGGGCAGTCACATTCTGAACTTTAATAATGCCTTGCGATACATATTTAAAAATGTGTTGTTGCCACACAGATTTTCCCCCAATGTTGAGGAAAAATACAAAAACCGGTTTTGGTGAAGCTCTGTTCTCACAGCAGAAATTCTGCAGGATGATAAAATAAATATTAACTGCTTGTTTAAAATGTAGTTAGAATGAAAATTTCTTATGAAGCATGAGTTTTAAAGAAATACGTGGCAAAACCAAAACATGTATCAAGAAATACGTGCTTGATGTGCTGTGTGTCTTAAGATGTAAGAACCTTGAAGTTTGATTACAGCTGCATCACCACAAGTCAGAATGGGGGATTGAGGTTATGATTAGCTCTGGAAAATCTACATAATATTTATGCAAATTTGGCAAATTGAGTTGGTTTTCCCCATAGTCTAGTAAATGAAAAAGACATTTTAGAAAAATTGTGGTTCTATAGAAATTCTATGATTTTGTATCCTATTCTTTAAAATTTAATAGAAAATGAATCTGATTGAAATGAACCTGACTGAAAGGTACACAGGGACTGTAGGTAAAAGGTTCATTTGAACAGAAAGACGTCTGTGTGGGCAGCACCAATCCCTTAGATACTTAGGAGTTAGGGGTCTATTAATTTCTAGTGTAGGAACTAAATTATAAAGTTATTGAACAGAGAGAGAATTTATCTCTGCTAATGGCCATTGAAAGATTTTTTTTTTTCCTGCAGCTCAATGTAGAATTCTAATATGAGGAAGCCTGAAGATGTTTCAGGTATTAAATCAAATATACCTTCTATTTATTCCCCCCTCTAAATTGATAATATAACATAAATAGTCCTGTTTATCATATATGATAATGTGAGATACTGTGCTAAAATGTACAGATCAATAGTCTACATTGAGATTGATGCTCCTCTTCTGCTAAATAGAAGTGGAAGGTTCAGTGGAGCTGTAGGGAGCGGAGAGCCTCCCCTCTAACTTCTGTCAAGCAAAAAGCTGCTTCTAAAAGGCTGCTCGTAGTACATCACGGTTTGGGGTGGCGGGAAGATGACGGAGCTGTCACACTCAACCAAGTAACAGTTCTGCTTCTGAGGAAGCTGGATGAATGATTTTAACGGGGATTTCTTTCATCAGAGCTATGCTTTAAAATAGCGGGCGTTGAAATGTGCTGTTTTCAGCTGTACCTCTGAACAGACTGGGAAACATTCTTCCATGAGAGAATTTTACCTGGACCTCAGTATAGGAGCCGTTTAGCAGAGTATGCTATAATTTGGAGAAAGAGTAAAGTATGTGACAGCTATTGGCAAAACTGCTTAAAGCACGTTAATATAGGTGTTTGGGTATTACAGTAAGGAGCAGGGCTCAGTGGTCCTGCTCCCAGAGCCCCCAGGTACTGGGGGGGAAGGCTCAGGGAAACAGGCAGAGCAGCCACGCACAGGGTTATGTCTGCTTATGTGTTTTTATGTGTTAGAAAGATTAACCTGAAGACAAAAGCCCCATGAGTTCCTAAGGAGAAGCGGTCGGTCACCAGAGGGGACCCCAATTCACTGCTCTGACGACTGGCAGGGCTGGGGACTTCCCACACTTCAGCTCATGCGGGAGTCCCAGCCTAACTCTGACTGCTGTCTCAACACTGGGTTTCTTATTAAAAGCAGAAGTCATAGTGGGAGGAAAAAAAATTAAAATCGGAGCCTCTCCGCAATACGAAGCGACGCCTGCTCGCTGCCCTGGGCGGGCCGTCTCCGCCTCCTCCCGCAACATGGCGCCGCCTCCGCTCCCTCCTCCCCTTCCTCCGCCTCCTTCTCTTTTTCTCTCTTCCCGGACGCTCCGTTTTGGTTCCGGGGCAACGGGTCCTTCCTGCGGGCGGGGCGGTTTAGCCTGGGCCCGGCTCGGCTCGGCTCGGCTCGGCAGCCCCCGGGGCCCCCCGCAGCATGTGAGCCCGGCGGGGCGGGGATGCTCTGGCTGCTCTGCGGCCCCTCCTGCGCCATGGAGAGCCAGGCGCTGGTTATCCGCATCAAAATTCCCGACGGCGGGGCCGTCGACTGGACCGTTCACTCGGCTCCTCAGCTGCTCTTCAGGGACGTGCTGGTGAGTCCCAGCGAGGGCGGCAGTCCCGGGATGCCCATCCCAGTCCCGCTGCCCCGAGGAACGAGGGGGTGGCCGGGAGGGGGGGAAGCGCCGAACCGTCACCCAGCTCGGGTGGGGAAAGTGGGAACAAAAACCATTCCTGGAAGGCGAAAAGTGTTTTTCCAGGGACGGGATTTTTGCCGCGCCTGAAAGTTTTAATGGGAAAGTGGTTCTGGTGGAGGATGACAAAAATGATGGGCCTGTGGCAGCGTCGGGGCCCCCCGGGCTTTAGGGGCCGTTGCCAGTGCAGCGGTGGCGGGTGGTTTTGCTGGCATGTGCAGAGAAGCATTTCCTTGCGGTGAAGCGGTCAGGAGGGCCTCAGCTGCAGAGCAGTGGTCCCAAGGGTTGGTTCCTCCAAGGGGCTGGGCCTGCGGTACCGCTGGACATGCAGCGTGCTTGGCGTGACGGGGTGGGCACAAGGCATCGCTTCAGAGAGAGAACAACAGTTGTCATGTGGAAATTAGTGCCTCCCGGCTCAGGGACGGTGACTGTGTGCTCCGCATGTGGGCTGTAGCTGGACTCGCTTGTGGTGGTACACCCGTTGCATTGCTGTGGGTTTGCTGCATCCCCTTTGCCCTGGCCTGCCCTCAGCTCCTGCCATTACCTGTGGTTATACTCTCATTCTGGTGTTCTTCCCAAACTTCTCCAAAGTTTGTGTAGGACACTGTGCCTTGAGGCAGTCACAAAACGTGTAGCGATGTCCATTGCCTATGCTGTAGGTAACGGACACCCAGCTGGGCACAGCTGATGGTGGGTGGCCACGTGTGCTGTTCGCTCTGCTGCGTGGTGCAGGTTGAGGTCACTGCATTAACAGTGTTCTGAGAACTTCACCCAGCTCCTCTACAGATGCAGGGCTGTCTCCAGGTATCTGCACACCAAATTGTTTCCACCCACTGACAGAAGAATGGGAGTGGTTCCTGGGTTGAAATGGATTTGTTGAAATGGATTTGTTGAGTGAAAGCGGGTGGATTGCTGCATCAGGTCACATCTGCGTTGATAATTTTCAGTTCTCCACTGTCAGACATTGAGGGTAGTGGTGACAGCAGTATCTCCATCCTAACTGCAGTGTTGGGTTATGTATGGTTAGTTGGTCGGTGATGACAGGTTTCCCCCTGTCTGTGGAAATCTCAGATGTGGGGATGATGAGTGTTATGAGTGTGCAGCTGGGGGTGCAGCTGTGCAGTAGTACCCTTCAGTGATTGTTGTTTGTAGGTCAAAAACCCTCTCTAGTGGACTGTGAAGTGTTAAAAAGGAAGAAGCTTAATAAGGTCTGAACTGTGTCAAGGCCCTCACTTGTCTAACTGATGGTGTTTCAGGAGGTGCCATCACAATATGCACATGCAGTTAGTTTATCTGGTAACTGCAGAAATTAAATGAAGTGAGGCTCTGTACATTAAAGACAGGTAGATCTGGCACCGTGTGAGACTGGGGGGAGTCCCAAAAGTGGTGGGGAGGGCAGGAGTAGAACCTATCCAGTCCTCCCATGTTCTTCTGCCTTCTCTGTGATTTCCACTCACCTGGTAGGCAGCTACAGAGGGCCTGTGTGTTAGAGCATCAATTAAACATAGTGTGGAGAATCGTGACATTCCCTGCAGAGGTAAATTACTGAATAGTAATAATCCAGTCAGACCCTGCTGTTTCCCTCACTGTCTGTGTCTCTCTAAATGGTAGACACAGGAATGCAAGGTACCCTTTTTTCTCAGCTCCTGCTGTTTGGGGCACAGTCAAGCTCTGAATATCCCTGTAGTTTGCCCTGTTAAAGACTGATCTAGCTCTCTGTGTGGTGTTGTCCAGAGCACAGCAGGCTCAAGCCTGCTCCATGTACGTGCCATCCAAGTGGTTTGGTGGGAAGTACCATCTTGCCTTGAACTGCAGAAGCACATTTGCCAGCCCGTTACAAAATCCATGTGCACACCCCCAGGTCTGGAGCATCAGTGGGAAGTGGGGGCCTGGGGAAGCTTCCTTCTAAGGTAGATGCCATGTTCTGCTTCATATTAAGAAAGCCCTGTGCAATTATCTTTGAGAACAGCTAGATTTCTTTAAACATTATTTTTATTAATTTAGCATCCTGGAATTGTGGACAGCATTGTGAATACAAATTAGTGTAGCCTGGCAGGATTTCAGGCTGGCATACATCGTGGCACCAAATAACCATAGCTGTAGAGTAACCTGTTGAGTCCAGAAGTCTGATACTCAGTGCAACACCTTACGCACTGAATGAAAATTTTCTTAGAATCACAGAATGGTTAAGGTTGGACGGGACTTCAAGGATCATCAGGTTCCAACCTCCCTGCTATGAGCAAGGACACCTCCCCACTAGACCAGGCTGCACAAAACCTCATCCAACCTGCCCTTGAACACCTCCAGGGAGGGGGCATCATCAACCTCCCTGGGCAACCTGTTCCAGCACCTTACTGCCCTCATGGTAAAGAATTTCTTCCTGATGTCTAACCGAAAGCTCCCCTCTTTCAGTTTAAAACCATCACCCCTTGTCCTATCACTGCCCTCTCTGGTGAAAAGCCCCTCCCCAGCTTTCCTGGAGCCCCTTTAGGTACTGGAAGGCTGATTAGATTTCAGCTGCTCTAATTCTGTCTCCTGGAGAGGCCTTTACAGATACTAAACTGTATATTCAAACTGGAAAACCTGCAGGTTGGTGCTCATGGTTGGTCTTGACTCACTAGGACAGTGCTTGACCCATGGAAGCAGCACTGCTTGTATGTTTTGGTTGGGCATTTTCTGGATTACTGTCCCAAAATGGGTGCTGAGAGCTGTTCCTCACGATGTCACTTTAAATACACTCTGCGTGTATCGGCTTTGCAGACCTGTAAGTTACCAGTAAACAGATTTATTTTAAAGGGATAACTAAATGAATTACAGTAAGCTTTTTTTTTTTTTTCATCAGGCTGTCTAGGTTGTTTGCCCTACCTGTCACTGGAGTATTTAAGCACTTGGTGTTAAGTCAGGATAACTTCATGATGTCATACTGAGTCAAAACAAGTTTTAACTGAAGCAGGAGTGAGGGCCATGGTTTCAGTATGTACACTGCTGTTTGAAGCAGTGCTTTCACATTTTCTACTTTCTCACCCGGGAGACAAGTGCTCCACTGCTCTTCAGGAGAGCTGATTTGGTGCAGTTTTTGTTTCAGCTGCTGTTTTCAATGTTAGAGGCCTTTCAGTTTTGTGAGGTACAATAGAAGCTATCATGTATGTGAGCCCACTTGAAGAATGTCTACAAGTCGTAGTATTTTACTGCTCGTGGTCTCTGTTGTGATAGTAGAAAATCATCCCAGATCATCTCTTGAAATTTAAAGTAATCCTTTAAGCTTGGATCGCGGAGAGGTCTGCTGAATGTTTGAGCATGGAAGTCTTTTGTAGCTGGTAAAAATGCCATGGTAACAACAGAGTAATGGTGTGATTTCCCTCCCTCAGCCTCCTGCAAGGCTAGTTTTTCTCAGGTCCATCTATTAAATAGTACTGAAAGCAAAGTTTTTGTGGCTGTTGGTTGGGTTTTCTTTTAAACTATTCACACCAGAACCCTGTCTTACACTAAATATAGTTCTTAAAGCCATGTACTTGGTTATTAGTTATTTCAAAGAATCCCAAAACATAGAAGAAGTTATTCTGAATAGGGAAAAAAATAGAAAATAATTTACCATCACCATTTCTTGGCTATCACAGCTTTGGGAGTCTTAGAGCTCTCCTAGCAGATGTTTGGGGCAGTCAGAACTGTGTCTCAGTGGCATATCTCCCACAACTCTTACACATACTTTGTAAACACCCCAGAATTGGGGTCCTGCTCTGATAACATTTTTAAAATCCATTTAGTGGAAGCATCTGCATGCCCACATAAAAATGTTTTACAAGTGGCTTAAATCTGACACAAAATATGTTTGCTGAGGAATTTTCAATGTTTAACTAAATAGATTTAGAAATGATTAATTAACAGCACAGTCTTCTGTTTAGGCAAGACCTTAATTTCTTGTTAGGAGCAGAGGGTGCAGCTTGGTTGGCTTTTGACAGAGGACACACAGAGCTGTTAGAAGCTCTGGAGAAATACTGAAATGGAAGAATTTTTACTACCGTGGCAATGTTTAGGTTGTTTTGGTGGGTTTCTTTTCCTTTTTTGACTCCACAAATTTACAGCCTACATCATCAAGTAAGCAGTAGTGCACATTTCTTGCCTCTTTGTAGCTTAAATATGTATGTTGAGTTATTTTAGCGTCTGAAAAGAAAAAATAACATGAGAAAGTTTTAGAAATATTGTGTGCTTCAGTTAGCCCTGTGGAAATCTTTAGGTTGCTTTTGCTGCTTTCTCATTCTATTAATTGTGTCATTTTGACATTGCACAGAATGTTTAATTTTCTGTTTTTAAACTAAGTGAAAAAAACAGAGAAAACAAAAGTGACAGGACAGTGATCGCTATTGCTTTGATATGGGAGAGGGTGCTTAGCACCCCGAGATGCTCACAGTGCACACACGACAATAAATATTGTTGTTCATTAATTTCTAATCACTTTGTGACACTGTCAGTGGTGAGATTGTCTGACATGAGAAATCAGGCAGCAGGAAGGAAAAACCCATGCTGTGCATTTCTGCCGTGCCCTGACATGACATATTGCAGCCCCTCGGAGGCTGACAACAGCACAGACACTGGGAGGCCAGGGTGGCTTCACTCTGAGCAGATATTTTTCACTGAATTTTGAGTAAACACTGTATTTAAAGGCTAAAAAAGAAAAAGCTCTCCTCCTCTTGGTTAAATGGTACAGGAAGGGGTTGTATTAACAAAGAAAAAAAATCTGTTTTGGGTCAGAAATGTGCAACACTTGGAAATGTTGAGTGTGTTTTGTGATGGGCTTGTGTCTGTGCAGCTCATGTCTCCCCTCAGAAAGGGGCTGTGCAGCAGCATCATGGCGCTGAGGCTGGGGGGTTTTTAACCGTATTTCCTCCAGAGCAGCCAATTGTTTGAATCCATCTCCCAAGTTGTGAAGAAGTTTAAATTCTAGTTAAGAATGATGAAGAGCCCTCCAGACTTTCTGGCTTGTATGGCATGGAGAGCACCTTGAGGCAGCGTGCTGCTTTGCGGGGCAGCAGCTGGGTCCTGCTGCTTCCTGGGCGGTTGTGGAGGGAAAGCAACAAGAACGTGTTCCATCCCACAGCTACGGTTTTAATTCATGGCAGCCTAAGCCCATCTGGAGCTGTTTGTGGCTCTGTTGTTCCTGAGCTGCAGGCAGGATGGGAGATGGAGCTGTGGATGAGGTTACCTTGCAGAAGGAGGGAGGACCAGGGTGGATGTTTGGAGGTGAAGAGGAGGAACTGGGTGTAAGCGGAGAGAGAACATCCCTCTGTGAGAGAAAAGGTGTTTTCTGAAGTAAAAAAAAAATAAATCATAAACCTCTGTTTTTATGACTTACCCCCATGAGTTAGATGTACACTTTTCTGTAACTTACAGCATCAATTATTTAAACTGCAAGAACAGACAACACTGACTTGTTTGCAGTTATGATTGAGTTATTTAAAACAAAAATAGTCTTCCTCAAGATGACCTGGAGAGGAAGGAGGAGAGCACTATGATTTGTACTGATTTGTGTTGTATACTAAGAGTTGTAATTTTGGGGTGGTGGTGAGTAGCAGGGCTTGAAGTCTTCTGTCTGCAGCTGGGGACCAGTTAAGGCAATTTACTCTCAATCATCTAGGGCATTTCCCATTTGATATGTAGCTAATTCTTCTTTACATTTTAGGACGTCATCGGTCAAGTTCTGCCAGATGCAACGACAACAGCATTTGAGTGTAAGTATGACTTGTATAAACTGTCTCCTTTGTCACATTATAGGCCTGTCTTAAATAAATAATGTTTATGTTCATTATACGTTACAGTTAAATATTTATGCATTAATGCAAGTTTAATGATGATACTGAACGAAGCAATATTTTATTATTTAATCATGTCTTGAATGAGCATATTTCTACTATATAGCTTTAATTACCAGCATGACCTTACCATGCTCTTACTCCTCACTGCATTTATATTGCTCGAATTAAATGAAAAGTATAAAGTACCTGTAGATCTGAGTTTAAAATTTTAATCCTTCATTGGAAGAAACCAAAAAGAGCAGGAGCTTTTACAGAAATATGGTACAACATTCAGATTTTGTACCAAATATAGAAGTATTAGAAATCAATGTTATCTTTTGCTGGAACAAAAGTCTGTTTTTTGCTATAAGAACTGCTGGGGTTTTTGTTTTCCATTTTTCCTTCTGCTGGGCTCAAGCTAAATACACCATGTCCTCTGTCTCCAATGTGGGTAGTTACTCTGCTTCAGCTCCTGGAGGAGGTAGGGAGCTGCAGGAAAGTGCCAACTGGTTAGGCTTGGGCAGTAGTTGTAAAAGTCCTTGTGGATCTGTTTGAGAAACTGGGAAAGATAGTTTCTATGTAGGATCTGATCAAGCTATAGGTTGGGGTTGTCCATGATGGCACCTGCACCTCAGGAAGGAGGTCATACTATACTTCGGCTGACTTAGGAAAGCTCTCAGTGAGTATGTTAGTGCAGATTTAGACCTTTATCTGCTAAAATCTATTTCAGCTCTATTCTTTGAATGCTGTTTGGTTTTATTTCTGGAGGGATTCCTGGAAGGTTGTCCTATCTGGAGAACAATAAGCTGCAAAGGGAAGTCAAACATCTGTGTTTTAGGGGGTAAAATAGTAAGTTAGTCTTCTTCTCAGTTAAAAGGGCTCCTGCTATTCACTTTTAATTATCTATAATATAATTTATTTTTTTTCCTTTGATAGGGATGAAATAGCAAGAAGGAGCTGGAGGGGATTAGAAGTGTTACAAGAGTTAAGGTAGTGATGCAGATGGTGAGAGAGCAGACAGGACAAGATAGGGCCTTGCATTCTTATTAGCATTTCTTCTCTTTTTAGAGCTTTATGGATAATTCTGCACATAGGTAATCAGAGGAAACATTTTCTATGGTCCTTCAAGTACTATTTAGTACTTGAAGGCTTTCCATTTTTCTTTTCCTATGTTTGTGTTTTCCTCTCCTAAAACACCAGAAACCTAAGAATGGAGATGAGTGTTACTTCTTTGTAGCCTCGACATTTCTCCTTGCCTGGCTTTTTAAAGCAAGACTTTCTAAAGAGACTTGAGCAAAACCAGGCTCCAGACCTTGCCTTTTTTTTTTTGATGATTTGTTAATATTTTTTTAACATACCTCCCATATCAGACATTAGCTTTGTTTGAACTTCATGCACCACTAGCAGTCGCTGCAATCAGGGCAGTAGCCCATATTAATGGGACCATGTGTAGAACTTTCCTGGAAATACTTATTTTGTTGTGTCTTCTAACATCTGCTTCTGTGCTTTCAGTTCATGTCTCTAGTCTGTCATTTACATCTGCACAGAACCATTTCCCCTGCCATTTAACTGGCATCTAAAATATGTTATGTATATTGATGTGTGATTTTTCTGGTTACTTTTTCCATATCAAATGCCTCGATTTTACTGACTTAAGCTTCATTCTCACCTGCTTCATTGCTTCTTCAGATGGGGATAATTGCCATCCAGCACAGGCTCCTCTGCTGTTTGTTTAGTTATTGTTATCTACAGTGTACCATCCATTGCAGCTCCTACCTGGGGCTGCACTTCTCCTACTGTTGGACCTTGATGTGGATTTCACCGTTGTAGTACACATCGCTACAAATAAAATCACTAACAACATATGGCCTGTTATGATCCTTTTATCCAAACTCTGCCATTTTGTGTATTTGTGACACACTGCAGATTTTGGGAAGATTGCTTCATAATATTTGTTTACCATCTGCTGCACTCTATTTGGTATCTTGTGAGGATTTCTGCCTCCATTTTAAGTGACATTAGCAAAATCCAGCCAGTACGTAGGATTTTTTGGTTCTACTTTTGCTTCTCTAATGTGCTGGAAAATCATATTGCTGTGCTCTAGGCAAGTAGAGAAGCCTGGAAATCTTCCTGAACCCATGTGGCATATCTAGCTAGTTTTCAGGTTTTGCCCACTTAAACGTTTGTCGGGTGGCAGAGGATCTCTGCACAGATACAGGGAATATCTTTTTCCTGGTTTTGCCCTGGCTGTTTTAGATTTGCCTTTTTTCATGCCCCATAACATTTTCAACATAATTTGAATTTATTCTCTTTCTGCTGCCATCAGGAATTTTGCAGCTCTGAAAACTTTGAAGCTGATTTCTTGATCATATAACGTGTGGTGTTTGGGGGTTTTTTATAGAAACATTTTGCAACTGGGCTGTAAGAGTTTTCCAGCTTTTTTCTGGTTTTTGTGTGTTGTTTTTTCTTTTTGGTGGTCCTAGCTCAATGCGTTCCCTCCAGCCAGGCCTGTTTAGCAGCTTTTCTCTCTGTATATTCATCTCTCTCTGTCATATGCTTCCTCTCTTGTGCATTTTCCTCCTATCCCTTCTGGTTGGTGAGTGGCGTTCGTCGTGTTCACTGTTCCAACAGCTGCTTCTTCAGCCTTTCTTCTCCGTTACACACTGCGACTGGCACTTGGGTTTGGGCCAGGTAGCAGTTTTACAGCTCCTCCTCCTTTCTGCCTAAAACGTTTCCAGGCACGGAAGCATTCTGTTCCAACTCACTAACTCTTCTTAATCTTTCCATCATTCATGACTGGCTGCAGGCTGCTAACCCAAGCACGGAGTTGTGGCAAGCTGGCAGTTCACCAGTTAAATTTCCACGAGACCAGGCTCTTGTAGGACATTGCTGTGCTATCTTGCTCCTCTTCCAGCTTTCCCATTTCCAGTGTCCCATCACTCTCTTCCAGTACATTTTTAGAGTGTAATTCTAAGGTTTTTATGTTACTTTTTTTTTTCTTATTTCTCTCTCTGTTTTGCTCTCTCTTTTTGCATTGTTTTGCTTTTTTTGTGATAGCCTCGGAATTACCTGCTAGGTTTTCAGAGGCAAAATTAACCATCTCCTTTTATCAGGTAATTTTAATTTGTTGACTCAGATCTGTTCCCAGATTCTTTTGCAAAATTAGGAGCAAGGGACACAGTGACACTTTTTAATGCTGATGTAATGCACAGGGGCAGTGAGAGTGTCTGTCCTCATGGACATGGATGTGTCCTGACACCCTGAGCCCCATCAGCTCTCAGGAAGAGGAGGGTGTCTTGGGCCTTTTTAATATCCCAACTCAAATGGGCCCATGTGGTCGAGATTCCCCACAATAGATGTTTTCTGGCCAAAAAGGTATGTGAATTTGTCAGCCATTCTTTGGTATCCATTGGATGTTTCTTTGTGGTTTTATTTTCAAAGAGCTCCCTGTCCAGTGGGAAAAAAACAAATGCAAAACCGGGCTACACACCTATGTGCTGTGTTTTTTTGTTTGTGGGTTTTTTTAATAAGTATCTAAGGAAGATGCTGAAATTGCAGCAGACAAAAATTGGAGACAGATCATTAACCCCTCCCTTCTCCCCCAAAGCTAGAGCAATAAAAGGCAGTGAACGTTTTGCAGTGGATTTGGAGGGGGGTTCTGTGCTGTGCAGCTCTCCCGGGGGTGGAACCGCGGGAGGAGAGCTCGGCTGGGCGCTGCTCCCGGCCGGGGGAAGGAGCTGCACGGGGCATCTCGGCGAGTGCTGCTTGTGAGGCTGGAGCCTGGTGTTCCACCAGCTGGTGCTAACGGGGGGGACTGAGCCCCCCGGTAAACCTGCACCTGCTGAATCCCACCATATGTCTTTGGAAAGTCTATTCCTCCTTCAGGTCTTCGTAATAATAATAATTCTTTGGGAGTGCCTTGCTCTGCCGGAGCCCTTCCGAACCTTGCTGCCTTCCCTCTGGTTCTGTGTCTGCAGCAGCCTCTTCCCTCACACCAGGACTGTGCAGTGTTGGCTCTGCTTGAGCCATCATCAGGAAGCCAGGATTGCCTGGAGATGCTGCTCCCACCTCCTCTTCACTCACAGTCGCACCATGAACAAAAACGCTGGCAGCTTTGCCTGTGCACAAACTGGAGTCTTCTTCTAAATGTCTTCTTCTAAACATTGTGGATTTGTGTCCACTTTTAAGTTAGTTTTTAGGTCAGCATTCCAGTGTTACGAAGAAGCAGAGATGCCTGAGGTAGGGTTGACAGCAACACCAGAAGGTGTTAGTGGGAGGGAAGCCATTTAGGTGTTTTTCTCCTTTTTTTCTTTTTTCTTTTTTTTTTTTATCTTAGTAATTAACTTCTGATGAAAGAAGCTGCCCAAACTGAGCTCTATCTGGGAGGATCGAAGCACAGTCAGAGCCTGACTTTGTTTTGCTGTGTCTAAAGAACACCTTAATGGGTGTCAGCGAGGGGTCTTACAGAATGTGTAAGGTGCTCAGCTTCTGGAGAGGTTCTGGCAGTAAAAGAACGGTTGAGAGCAGAGTTTTGAGCTCTTTGTTCATGCCCCTTTTTAGATGTGATTCTAGTCTTTGTTAAATAATGTCTGGAGTCGTCATATGTTATTATTTCAGAGTGCCTGGTTACCCGTGGTGTTGGCTTATACATTCTTCATATTTTTATTTGCTTCTGAAAGTCCTGGTAAAAACCTTACATATTAAAATTGTAAATGTCCTTCTTCCATCCTTCATGAGTGCAATCCATTTCCTTTAGATGAAGATGAGGATGGTGACCGGATCACTGTTAGAAGCGATGAAGAAATGAAGGCCATGCTGTCCTATGTAGGTACAGTATAACAACTGCTGACATTTCCCATGGTTTTCAGTTTCTGTTGGTGTATTTTTGCTGGTATCAAAGTGGTACTGCAAGCTGCAGTGTTCAGAGTGCAATGCTCCTGTGTTAAGTGTAGGTGTTTAAAAACTCTATCACATGAGATGCATGGACATGCTTGACTTTATAAGAAAAAGAAAAAAAGACTTGTACAGTCACTGATCATATCATAAACATTAAGAATAATGCATCTTAATGACTTTTGCATTAGGTATAGTGCAGGCTAAATGGACTATCAATTTCTTGTCTTTTTTATGCAGTACTTAAAGTAACGGCTCATTAAAAATGAACCCCTGGGCTCTAAAAATTTTTCAAAATCTACTTTCATCTGGAGACTGTTTCACCCCTCCTAACAGAAGAGTTTCATTGTAGCTGCAGGCTCAATATTCATAGAGGATTTAAAGACATATTTTCTGGTTTTCAATAGGAGAGATGTGTGTGTCTGTGTGTGCCTCTATATACGTAGGTGTGTGTAAAATCTCTGGCTAGGTACCTATAAATACATACCTGTCTACAGAAATGAAGTATGCAGGTACTTACTGAAACAGAACCATTTGAATGTAGCTTCAGTATATCTTTCAAGTTACAGATGTAAGTGAAAAAAAATCATTTAACATTTCCTTTCAAATGAAATTGATAAGCAAGAAAATAACAAATGGGTCTTTTCTCTCTGAGCCAGATGCAGTGGTAGTTCCTTCTCAAGTGCACTTCTCACTGCATCAACGGCCTTAACTTGGAACAAGTCAGAAACAAGCCCTGTTTAGTACTGCTCATAGGTGGGTTTGGTGGGACTTGGTTCAGTTTAGTCCTCCTCATCAGTTCCCCAGTGCAGAGGAAGTGGAGCAGGGACATGTTTGGGTCACCTACATCTCACCTGAGGCTTCATGGTTCACTCCTGGCCCCATATTCTCTGGCATCTGGCTGAACAATGTAGTTTGGTTGTTGGGAACTTGATACATCAAACAATTGTTGCCTGTGAAGGGGGCTCAGGTTTTCTAGGCTCTAGGAAGACCTCCTTTCTGCTACCCACAGAGATGGCCCTCTTCCTGCACCCCAGGGCTCTTCCCTTGCCAGGGCTGGGGTTGGACATTCCTCACCTGGAAGTTCATTAGCAGACCCTGGTTCGAGGAGACTTTAGGCATTGCTGGGGTGAAAGAAGTGCAGGTTCCACAAGATGGTGATTGATCTCTGTGAAACTCCAGGGATTTATTAAATTAGCCCCTCTCATGTGCAGTTTTCTTTCCAGTGGAAGTGAAACCATTGTATGACAAGTTTGATATTAAAGAGCACAAGGCAGCTGTGTGGAAGAAAAATCTTGCTGCAGTCAAGGGGTTTTGTGCTTGTTTGGGCTTTTTTTATTTTCTTTTGTTTCATCCAACTAGATCTCACTGGTGATCCCTCCCCAAGGAATTCCATGTGTTTCTCCATTTTCCCTGTAAAATGTCTGCCATTTTTGCTGTTAAACTGGAAAACCTGAGTTTTCCTGGCACAGTCTTAAGATTAATCATGCCTTTGTAAGGTCATCTTTTTGCTATGCTTCCAAGCTTACTGTTAAAGTTTCAGTACATTAGAGTTATGATTGCTCAACTCTCTGGTTTCCCTTAAAAATTATGGGATGTCTGTAAATGACTTTTTCCACTTCAGCAACTTCTCTTGTCTGAACATTTTCACTTCAGTTTTAAAACTAGTTTTCCATTTGAGTGTTACATTGATGATTTCACTTTCTGACATCCTGTAGGTGTCATTTTGGGATGTGTTTATAAGAAAACAAATGTGCTTAGCCTACAGGAAAAGGAATGAATCTACTGTAATCTTGAAGAATTTATCAAGGAGGAAAAATTAGAATCTTTGATTACTTTGAGGACTTCAACAAATATTTAGAGAGTTGAACAGCTGCTAAAATATTTCTAGGAATGTTGACATGTTGCAGTTTGCCTCTGGTTCTGCTAGTATTATCCAAAACCAAAGTGAAGAATTTTCTTTCAGTTGAAGAGCAACAACAAAAAAAATTCCCAAGAATAGAGACTTCTTCCTTGCAGATGTGACACTATAATTGGGGAAGATGTTTTGGATCACTCGTGACCTCTTATCTTTAGCTTCTTTGGTTTTTGAATTTGACAGTAAGTGATTTCAGGCAGTTTTGGAATTATTTTAGAATATGCAGAAATAACTCTGTATTATGCCAATGCAAATATTGTGGAATGGTAACTAAAATTCTTTTTCTGTTGAATATTGTCATTAATTAAAGGCAGAGGTTGAGCAGCAGTGCAGTTGCACTTTAGCTGTTGTCTTGTATCAGTATAAAAAGGCAGTAATTTTTTTGACAGCCACTGATTGGAAAGTTGCTTGCAGCTTTCTGAAAGCAAGGGGTACATGCTCTGGATCAATAACTGGCAAATTTTCCATTAAAAAGAATACCTGAACAATGTTCCAAATAGCCACTGGCATCTTAATTTTCCATGGAAACCTCAAATGCTCGTGTGTGGAGGACAAGTCATTTTCAGACAATTTTTCCAGACTACTTGTTAACAGTTATTGCTGTCCCAAAAGGTTGACAGCTTACATGATTGATATTTCATTTACTTGTCATCACTGTTTGAGTAATGGAGAGGGCCATGTTTTTTTCTCTCTCTCCCTCAATATTTTTTTTTGGTAGGAAACAGTCTCATGTATGTTTATTTTAGTTTATTATTCTAGAGAGTGTGCAATGTGTGTTTATACTGGGTGTATAAATATATGTCTTCAGGTCATAGAATGCCACTGGTAAAATGGTAATGAAACTTTATTTTTCTTAAGCAGTTTTGGCCCCCAGTGAAGCAGGAGGTTCTTTCACAGCTCTGTAACTATTTGGTGTGTGTGAGACATTTTTGTGAAGGGATATGGGGATGTAGGGGAGGATTTTGCTTGTTATTCATGCCCCCCCGATACAAAATAAGTCTGAGGAGTAGTCCTGGCTCCTGAAAAACCTTTTGATAATTTTAAAGAGAGAGGGGTTTTGTGGTGAGTAGCTTTGCTCTGTGTAAGCACAGTGAAAGCCTGTGTCACACAGGTATTTCAGATGTGGATTTGGATGTTTGTACTCTGATAGGAATGAAATGCCCTCCTCAAAAATCTTGTGAGGATTTAATGAGGGAAATGCTTTTAGAAGCAGGTATTGTATAGATGTACACACAGGAGGTGGGGCTGGATGGATCCTTCACCCCTCACCAATTTTCTTTCTAACAGTTTTTTCACAAAAAGGGAATTTTTTCCTCTTTCTCAGCATGAATGTGAAAAACAGAAGCACTGAAAAACTTCTGCATATAAATTGACTTTGGTGTCACTTACTATAGTTCACGTTTAATCCCATTGTAAGAGGAAAGAATGTGTTTTGTAACATTAGGTAGTTAATAAACTTTTGTCCTTTTTAAGTTTCTAAGTAAAAAAAAAAAAAGCCTGTGTTGTGAGAAACCACTGGTGTGAGGGAAATACATGTGTTTGATTCCACAGAGACTTGGGCTTTTTTGATTCTTGACATCCATTCTTGCCAGTTTGAATAATAGTATCACAAAACACTGGTAACAGTGACACGCTGAAGTCTTAGACCACACTCGGCTGGTGAGAATTAGCATGAAAGTCAGTGGAGCTACACTGATTTATGCCATGAAGATCTGGCCAACAGCCAGCCTGTTTGCTTCAAAGATGTTGGGTGATCGCAAGAGAAACGTGCTTTGTGATGTGCTCTCAGTGGTAACACTGATGAGAGACGGGGGGTCACAGGCAGCAGGCTGGCAGCAAGGTCTGGCTCTTGCCCTAGGATTGTCTGGTCGTAACGTTCACTGTCCTGGCTGGTCGCTGCACACCCCTCCTCAGGAGTGCAGGACAGTCGTGAAAGGCTGATAAAGGTTTTGGTTTCTTTAACCACAATGTTTCTTTGTTTAATGCCAGTCTTCTCAGGCTTCCTCGTACCACATCAGATTTTCTGTCTTCCTGGGTCTTCTTGACGTTCTCGGGTACTGTTGCATTCCTTTTTGTCCATCCTTAGCCTTTCCTTTCAGTAAACTGCCCCCACAGACCCCTTCCTGGCAGTCTTGATGGAGCCCAGATTGTCTGCAGGGGCTTTCACTGGTTCCCATACCCCACAAAGAGGGTACATGACATCCCCACTTCGGTGAGATGTGGCCCCCACTGCCCTGACACTGCTTCAGTGCTGCAAATTCTTGGATAGTTTCCAGGTTCTTTTCTCACTTTGGAGTTTTCCTAATTGCACAGGTTTTGACTAGATTTACAGTGTTTCTTTGTTTCCACATTCCACCGTTTGTTTTTTTTCCCGGCTTCTCCAGGTGTGGCAACTGCTGTGTTTGCTGTAAATGTTTCATTTGCTCACTCTTGTGAAGCATTCCCAGGTTGCAGGTGGGCCCAAAACTTGCTTAGCTGAGCCAAGAACAGATCCCTGTGCTGGAGTCTCTTCGGTGCTGAGCATCACAGCCCCTTGCTTACATTCCTCCTTGCCACTTTATTGTGTGAGCCTTGCAAAAGGCAAGAAAGCATTCTAAAGGCTGGTGTGTACTATGGCAATTCAAAAAATATATAAATGCATTGAATTAAACAATCCATAAGTGCTCTTACTACTATTCATACATTACTGAGTAATCTCTTTCTTTAATCTCTTTGCAGTATTACTCCACTGTAATGGAACAGCAAGTAAATGGACAGTTAATAGAGCCTCTACAGATATATCCAAGAGGTAATGCTTAACAAATTCTAATCAACAATGGTGATATCAGTAAACTGTTTCATCAACAATTATGTTTTCTGGAGGTTTAAATGCACATAGCATGATGTTTACCTCTTAATTTGGATAAAAGAATTCGTTATTGGAGGGAGTGTAGTGAAAACTACATTTATTGCATATAAAACAGCTAATTTACTGGAGTAAATTAGACTAACAAGATTCAGTTTGCATAGTACATATTTATGTACATTTAAAAAACTCATTGGTGATGGTTCTGCATGTATCCAAACCAAAGCAGATGAATAACTTAAGGTTTGGGTACTTAGAAAAATTGGGTTTTGTTAAGATCTTTTAATAACATTAATCAGCCTAACAGACTTGGGGTCTGTGACTGTCATTGTTCGTTTTGAGAATGGGAACATGTCTGTCACAGAAGCTCTATGTGTGACATATTTTATGTGAGATTTGGGCACTTAGTGGTATGATCACTAGGACTTTAATAGTTCTCCTGAACAGGGGAAAATGTAATCAATTATGTGGGCTGAAGCAATTAAAAAATAGGCCATCTACATCCTGAACAAAAAAAATCCGTAGGCAGCTAGTTAGGTTTTTGGGAATGCACCACTCTCTGAACTCAAATAATGATTAAAAAAAGCCTTCATACATTACATAATTCTGCTGCTTCATTCAGATGCTCTCACTAGCCAGGCTTTGAATCTCTGAGTCTTAATTGATGAAACAGATAAGGTTTAAATTCTCCAAGTAAATCTCCCAGCAATAAATTAATTGAAATAATTAAAAATTAAACTCTGCTCATTTAACTGATATTATACAAATAATCATACTATGAGTTTCCCAATTAAACATTCTAGACTTCCATTACTTACAACTCTCTGAAGTTTGAATTGGGCAATTAACCAACAGCCTTCTCAAACACGTGCTAATAAGGTCTCAAAAGGGGATGGGTTTCCTGGTAGTTTAGCACGCTCCTATAGAAGAGACACTTGAATTCAAGGGGAATAAGGAGCTTTTTTTATTATTTTTTTTATGGCTCAGGCTAGCAGGATGTGATTGAGAGGGGGGCCTCCCAGCTGTGGGAGCTGCAGGACTCCAGAGCAACCAGCAGTGGAGAGGGAGGAGCACAAGGACAGCTATGGAGGGGGAAGCTGTGTCCTGCCCCTTGCCTCTCCCTGAGCTGAGACCTGAGGGTCTCAGCCTTTCTCCTGGACCTTGCTCTGGAGAAGGCCATTTAATTAGTGAGGAGCACTCTGCCTAAAAACACTGACCTCCACTTGCAAGGAACAAAATGCCAGGCTTCCATGTGGCTTGGAGAAACTGATGTAGTGGATGATCCTAATAGGTGGGGAGCCCTTCTGGGAAGCACAAGGCAGTTAGATATAGTTCCCCATAAACAAACAGTTGGAGGAGGTTGTGGCAGGACCTGCTCGGCAGCTGGCATGCCTGAGTGTTTAAAGGGATGTTTTGTGGTTAAAAGTCAGGCTTAACCTTCTAGATTCTCCTTATGGGTCGTACCTGAAGAGCCAGCCAAGTAGATTCCTGCTTCTGCTGCTTTCTTCTTTTTCTGTTTCCTTTCCATCCAAGGATAATCTTTGACTGGACAGATTCAGAGTTCCTCTCTGTGCTGCTGAGGATATGATCCTGATGTATTAACTCCACATTTTCACTGTTGGCTCAACTATGCACCTTTCTGCTGGGCACTTCCTCGCTGGTGACTTGCCCCTTACTCTGAATTGCTTCAGAGCTGAGTTGCTGTTTCATCTTTCCAAATCACCTCCTGAAAACATCTATTCTTTGTAGGTTACAGCTTGAAAGCTGCCCTGCACTTCCTTTGTACCCAGACCACCTCCAACTTCTGCTCCTGCTTTTCTGCAATATTGAACAAAATGCACTTTCTTGCGTTTTGTTTCTGGCATTTCAGATTGTAGTTCTCCCTCTCTAATGAACATCCCAAATTTTGTTAGCACGAGCATTTTATTTTGTGCCCTTCTGGCTGTGTCTCTCCGTGCACTGCAGTTTAAAACCCCATCAGTAACGTGCAGCTTTTCTGCCTGTAATTTAAGGTTCTCACTTTTTAAGAGCTTCCTTTGAAAGCTCAATCTTCCTTTGAGTCCTTTTCCCTTTCTGCCTCTCTGACTTCTGAGGAAGCCTCCCAGTTGCTGTCTCCAGTCGGCTTCCAAAAGCTGTCTTCCAGAAAGCTTGCCAGCAGTAAAAGTCCATTTGCTGTCCTCTGTTACCTTGATGTGCTCCATTCATTTGATAATTTAAAGGTCCCGAAGTGGAAAAAATGGCATTTTGTCTATTTCTAAAACAAAACAAAACAAAACATTGTTGCTGTCTAGGTAGTAAAAGCCAGAGTTCTTTTTTTATACTGAAAAGAAACCTCTGTAGGTAGATATATAAACAAGAGGGGTTGTGTGTACACACACATCTCTATATCCTGTCTATTTTGTATATATCCCATCTGTGGAATGTGACGTGAATATATCATTCAAATATGTCTCATAGAAAATAGTCTTCTTTTAATATCTTGTTCAAAATGTTGATTTTAATCCGTTGGAAAAAATGCAATCTGTTTATTTGTATTTTAGAATAGTTTACGGTTTTATGAGCTTTTTTTTTTTAAAGCTCACAGTATCATGCTAATTTTTTTCTTTAAGATGCACATGGTAATTTCTAGGTCATTTAAAGGCACGTGGCCCTAACTGATGTGTTTAATAACTATCATCTGTGTCCTTCTGACTAATAAATAGTTCTGTTTCCTGCTGTCAAAAATTGAAGGGAAACGCATGTGCATCAGAGAGAGAGAAGAATCAAATTCATCCCTCCTCAGACAATCAATCAAAAGCGACAGGCCCTTTAACATACAATTTGTAGGGCACTGGAGTTTTAAAATGGGACCTGTCTGTAACATGTAGCTAGAAGCCTTTGTGGCTTTAACATTTGACAAAAGCACACCCACCAAACAGGAGAACAAGGCAATACAGGGTTTGAGGGACCTTAGGAAAAAGCAGCACGTCCCTTTGTGAACCCAGACATCATAATAAGACGCCCTGTTTGCACGTCTGTGCCCAAACTGTGGCATTTTGGAGGGCATTTTTCCAGTATTTAGTTTCTTGAGGCTCGCTGCTGTTGCCCCTGACATGTTCTTTCCACATTTAAAACAAACTGTCTGCACTTGACAATCTGACTAATTCATGACGTGTGGCAGCTGCTTCCTTTAAGATACGTCTTGCAAATATTTCTGTTGAATGCCAGAAAAAAAATACAGCGTGTGAAAACACAGTGACATAAGATATTGATTTTAATTTGAATTACAAAAAGAATCTGATCATTTAAGCCAACAGTTCTCTTGATTCTGATGTGTTTTAAGCAGAAATTAGAATTTATATTACATGGTGTCAGAAAGCTCTTAGCATTTATAAATGCTCACTCCTGCAAGTTAAAAATCCTGGTTCATAATTCCCACTCTGGGTCTTGTGAGGCACTTTTCAATCATTTCTCTCTGCTAATTTTGGTGTCACCCTCATTTCTTTTTAAAAGATTCATTTTGAGCAAATTTGTAAATGGCCCTGATGTGTTCTACAATTTAGTCAATTACTGTTTCAGCCTGCAAGCCTCCTGGGAAACGGAACATACATGGCCTGAAGGTACGAATTTCAATAATTGTTTCAGTAAAGTTAGATGGATTTGTAATGCTGTGTTCCACTTATTGAAATGTCAAATAAAACTGCACTTTCTTGAGCTCTGACAAGCAGATTTTTTTTTTATTTTTTTTTTTTTGTGAGGGTGGGAGAAGGATTCATCTGCCAGGTGTTGGCTGCAATGTCTGTATATTCAGTTTTATTAAAAATGAAATTGCCTTTCTTTTTGTTTTTAACCTCTGTTAATAAGGTTCCTAAACGTTAATATTCAGTTCATCAACTGATGTCTGCAACTACTTCAAAGAGTTTTAAAAAGCCACCATATTAATTTGATTTCAGTACTTTGCCTAAGTGTGGAAGGCACTTTTAGGTTGTTTGATTCATTCAGGTAGGCTATTAGTTCTGTCATCCTACCCATTCTGAAATGCACAAGACTCTGCATATATTAAATGATCATTTAGCTTTTAAAATGAGAGTAAATGGTGGTCATGTAACCTTTTTTGTCTATATTATTTAACTAAGCATTTAAGATGTAAAGCTAGTGTGTTGTAGTCCATGCACTGCATATCCTGCTAACCTACATACAGGCGAGACCTCAACCATTGGCATGCCTAGCAACAAGCTAATTAACCTTCCTCCTGAAATGAGAAATTCATGGCAAATTACAGGTTAATTAGAATAGTGTCCTCTGAACACAAACGACTGATAAAGATCCTTTCCCTGCCTGCAGGTAAATACACGAGCAGGGTCTGCTAATAATAGCAGTTCAGCAGTCTCGGATTCCCTTCCAAGCAATAGGTAAGAGTCAAGAACAGGAGCATGTGTTTGGTGTTGTTTTCTTTTATTAAAACAAAAGGGAACCTTGTGTGTGGTAGTTACCAACAGTGAGCTTGATGGTGAAGAGCTTTTCCAGTACGACGACTGAGCACGTGGGAGTGAAGTGGGGAGGAAAGAATTACCTTGATTCATGGATCTTGTTAGACTTGTGCTGCTGGTGCTTCAGGAGAAGTGTTTTCTGCCAAAAGAGAGGAGTCTTTGCTGGGTGTTTCAGATGGCGTGGTCCTATGTAAAGCATTGAAATACTATTTATGGGTGAGCTAATTGTTTTGGTTGATCTAATAATCACTGTCCAGGGCAAAGTCTGTATTCAGGTTTTCACTGCTTATCTCATTGCAGGATTCTTTGATTTTTAAATTTGATACCCCATTCAGTAGGTTTATTATTGGGGGGTAAGATTTTTGAAAAACTGAACAGCTTAGGGGCCCTGTTTCATGCAGCTTCAGCAAAGTTCTGGAGGCCATGTCCCTTATCTTTCTTTTTAGATTCCAGTCCTAACTTCAAAACTCATATTAAGATCTTAAAGTGCAAGAGAACTAATGCTCTTTTCTTCCTAAAGATCTGTTTTTAAATACTGGAGCATAAACTCCCTTTTGTGATATGAACTGTTACAGAAAGTAATTATACTCAGGACTGATGTTAAAACAAGTAAACGAAGAACCCACCAAAAAATCTTACGTATTAAAAGGAGATAAGAAAAGTCTTGCTCCATCTTCTTCATCTAAGAGCCTGTTTGAAACGTGGGAATGAAAGTCTCTGGAGATCCCCTTCAGCCTAAATTATTCTATGATTCCAATAAGCACAGAATGTGACATTTATCCTTGCTGATATCCATGCTGCTCCCTTTTCCGAGAGCATTTTGGGGAAACAGAAGATGGTCCCAGCTGAGCATGCTGAAAGGCACAGCTGTGCTGCATTGAGCAGACCCAGTGGGTGCAGGGTTTGTACCCCTTCTGGCAGCCCCTGCAGTGGTGGGACAATCCCAACACCTGCAGAGGTGGGACAGTTCCAACACCTTGTGTTTGCCTGGTGGGAGTGATGTGACGTGGTTACCCGTTGGTGAGGATGCCACCCCACGTGGTTGGCAGCAGTGGGTACCCCCATTCACGTACCACTGACACCAGTTTTGATTTTCCCTTTGGTGGCTTGGCTAATTGAGGAGATAAAAAAAAGAAAGCCAATACCCTGGGTGAATCCCCTCTAGCCAAGTTTGCCCCCATCCCTTGGGGAAGATTTGCTGTGTATTGCACTGGTGAAGATCCCCTCAAGATGCTCAAGAGAAAATAAATCTCAATGTCTTGATGAGCTGCAGTCCTCCCACCAATCTATCATATCATTGAACTAAATGAAGGTGCTTGTGTTGTGCTTTGGCTCTCAGTACTGCCTGTACTTTGAGCTTGTTCTTCAAGTGCATTGAAAATGAGGCTTCTAGAAGATTCTTGTCACCTTATTTGGTGGTTAATTGCCGTTCCTTTTCCGAAACCTTCTGCACTATGAGTTTTGTTTTTGAAGTAATTGAAAGTCTCTCTTTGTTTCATGTTCACAAATTGTTAGTCATGAAAGATGACAAGATCAACTTCTGTTTCCTCGGAAAACTTAATTTTTCTTTAAAGTAGTCGTGGGGACGAGAGGCCTATTAAAGAACAAAGGCACCAAATATGAAATCTGTGTTTTTCACTGTTCTTGTTAATAATGATCTGTGATCAAGACACGTGCACATGCCTTTCAAGAATATATTATTTTGTCCTTTTTTTTTATACTTGAGTAATAAGAGCAGAATGTCTCTTTGAGATGGAGTTTTGCAGACACATTGCTACCCAGGCAGTTTGTTGTGTTGAATGTACAGGGAACAAACAGAGTTTGTCAGGGAAGGAGATGAAGCAGTGTTTTGTGAGTGGGTGGAAGTAGTTTGAAGCCATTAATAGTTTTATTTGTAAAACTCACCAAACTGATGGTTGTGGTTTGTTGAAGTTCTCTTACTAGAAAAAAATAATATGCCTCATGTTGCATAATGGGAGACTGCTGACACAGGAAGGGTTTGTCCTGGAAAAGCACAGGGACTGCACCAGCAAGTTGACCTGGAATGGATGGACATGGCAGATTTATAGAAATTACTGGGGGATAATGCCTTAAGGGGTTTTAAAACAATAGGAGGCACCTGAAAACTAGAGGTGAGCCTTTTTTTTCCTGTCGTTTTTAGAAACACCTGGTGTGTGAGGGTAGCTTTGTTTTTTTCTTTTCCTTCTTTGAACTGACAAGCAATATCTTCAAGGGCAGTATAGTCAGGTATCTAAAAAAGCTAGTTTGTATGGTGAAAAAGACATTAATTTTCTTAAATGGTTATTGCTTTTCCACTTCTGCAGGTTGGGGAGCAGCTATACTGAACATCAGTCAGCAGTGCTACAGTTGAATCTGTTCAGAATATGTAACCATGAACTTAACCTCGTGGCTTCTTCTTTCTTATGATTTCACTTCATTTTATGGAACGAAATGGCACAGTCATTAAAAATTATTGCCTCTTCTTTTTTTCAGCTTAAAAAAGTCTTCTGCAGAGCTGAAGAAAATACTTGCAAACGGCCAGGTAGGTGCCCTGGATTGAGTCTTGGCTACATGCACCTCTTGTTACTGCCTGATCCTGCAGTGCCTGGCATCCCACAGACAGGGGGGAGATGTTTACTGCTCATTTACTTGTAACGTGTTCTTTTAATATAGAACTGGAAGGACCCTGAAAACCTTCACGATATGAATGAGTTATGTGTCCTGATTTACTTTGATTGGCATAGCAATTTGCTTCCCATTTCTCAAAATGTGCTAATCAGATTTAGCTCCAAATAGATTGAGGTACCTCACACATGTTGCGCTGCTGCCACAATTTCAGGGAAGAAAGTTAATCAATTCTGAATAACTAAGTCAACTGCTCAGTTAGAGTGACCTTCATATTTTTTAGGGCAGTAGATACTCAAATATTTAGCAGGTTCTTGCAAGGAACTGCTCTGTACTATTTGAAATCACCTTATGTTGTAGCTTCTTTAAAAATACCTCAAACATAAATAAGAAAACCCAAACAAAGTGGTAGAAAGCTGTCTTGTTACTTTCTCTCCCTGCTCCAGGCATTCAGATTCTGGCACCCAGGAGCAAAAGGTTTAATGTAACAATTGCTGGACAAGTGGATGTCCTGGCCAAACAGAGCAATCATTTCTCACCCAGTTGGAGCTGAGCACACGGGCAGGCTCGCAGTACCGTGATGACATTAAATAGACACCGTTACATTAAACTACCTTAAAAGAATCCCAGATTCTTCAGCAACAACATAAATATGTTTTAATGTTTGTCATAGTGAAAGCCCTTTGATAGCCTCGGAGGCAGGCACCTGTCCGTTGCCATCAAGCTTGCCTATTAGGCTCTATTGACTGAGACATCTGTGTCACTGCAAATAAAAGACTCTTATTGATTTTCTTAACTGCTGTTCACTTCCCCTCCATGTTTCGAAGGCTGAAATCTTAATTATCTCAGATGCGTATTCAGTGCCTTCACACAATGACCTCTCCAAGCCTCATTGGCATTTCATGAATCAAGTAGTTGTAGTTGAGCATGTCAAGAAGATAAAGGCTGGTCTTCATGCTTGTCCTTCAGTATCACCTGTAACATTGTGCTCTAATAGATGAGAGTGGCCCTCGACAACGGGAGTCGAGCAGCCCAGGATTGCAGCCTCGCCTGTTTGGCACTGAATCCTGTGAATACAGCTTGGAAGGGCATTTTTAAGCTTGTCAGGATGCCTTTCCTGCAGACATAGTTTAATATTCACAGATTCCTACCAGGTGGATTTGTTAAGGTTTCAAAGTTAGAGCCAAAAAAAAAAATACACGTCTCTGGGGAACTTAAAATGAAAGAAGTACCAGCAGGATGCTGCTCAACTTTGAAAATGAAGTTGATAATTACTCTAATATTACTGATTTTTTTTTTTAAAAGTAGAATTACCAAACAGTCTGGTCGTGATCGAGTCCAGAAACTGTATTTGGCATTTTGTTTGTTCTAAGTAATAGAAATTAGTGCTTTGTGTGCCCTGCAGTAGATTGTTACAAATTTATTTCCTGCTTAGCAGAGTTTTAGAAAGACATTAAAAAAACAAAATTCTTATTATGATACCAAAAAATGTTACTTAAACCCATTAAAAAGAGAGAGAAAATTTAAAAGAAGTTGTAATACTCCCTTTTATTCCTATAGGAGTTACACTGCTTTTTGTTGAGAGAAAATGGCTTTTGTTGTGCTGCACTGTGTTCTGCAAAATTTGGTCACAGATCCATAACTGGAAATAGGTTTCTAGTTGTAACTTTAGCTTTTGCCCCTTTTGGGGGGGTTATCACTGCTTAAATATGGGTTGGGTTATTATTTTTTATTATTTTTTGGCAGTTTATGTTTTCGGGCGTTCATAATGATATTCCTCTAGTAGTTTCCATTTAGGTTTAATAAGGAATTCATATTAATCATTAACAGAAGGGGACATGATTCTTCAAGATAATCAAATATTGACAGGTTAGAAATAGCTTTCTGCCTAGGTTCATTGATATAGGTGATGTGATATAAATATTTATTTCTTTTCTGTCACTCAGAGTAAATGCCACCGATTGATTCAGCATTGATATAGTGTCAACAGTTCATAAGAAACATTTGACTGGCTTGTGTTTTCCGATTAGTCTCTGCTCTATAAAGTGGGATTTACTAAATCTCTTCAATTGTCTGCTCATAGAGTGTGACTGCTTTCTGAAACCATTATTGCTTCGATTCCTGAAGCAAAGGGATGGCTACAGGACTTTGCTTCTGTCAGGCCTCTACGTGTCAAATAAGGATTAATTGAGCATTTTGGTTTTAATGATTTACAAGAGATGGACACTGATTTTCTTCCAAACCAGGAGGTATAAGCAAGGGATGTTTTGTCTGCTGATCCGTAATTGAAGCCTGTTTGGCTTTTTTCATTAATTCTGTTCATATTGGCATCCAATCAAACTTGGTTTTGCAGGTTTAATATTCCAGTCCTTGCTGTCGAGTTCATTGTTATGATGTTATCATTTTATGATTGAGAATCCAGTTTTCCCAGTAAAATAAATAAATCACCACATGTTTTTGGCACCTTTATTTGAGCCAGTAAATCACACTTTATCTCTCTATCGGTGTCTGGCAGATCCTGGCTCCACCCCACTCCTCCTCTTTCACCCTGGGTTTCTGGTTGCTCTTTGTGCATGGAGACAGGGACAGGTGCTGGGCTGGCAGTGGGTGCAGGCAACACAGCATTGCAGGATGGAGCTGCTCCTCTCACCAGCTTTTAGGGAACGGTGGGAAGAAAATACTCTCTTTTTACCAGTTAGCAAAAAAGCAGCAGCAAAGATAATCACCTTTGGATCTCTTGTTCTGCTCAATTTGTAGCTTACAACTTGGGTAACTACAAAAAAAAAAAAATCTATTTCCTCCCCCCCAAGGGGTGAAGGGGCAAGTATGTTCATGGCTTTGTGGATTCATTTGGTTTCTCTTAAGAGTTTTGTTTAGAAGAACAGGGCTGGGAATGTAGGAAAGAGATACTTGTTACCTCAAAAACTGGAGAATTCAAGTCCTCCAGCTTAGAAGAGCAGAACTCCTTCAACACAGTGGGTGCTTCAATTAACGAGTACTGCAGTCTGAGAGAAACTATTTTTAGTTGCAAGAGATCCCGTATAGATTCTTTACATATTTTAAAACCCATTCATGAATTATTGTTCCTCATGGGATGTCTTCCCCCCCACACACACGTTTCTTTGCATTTTCTGATTGATGCAATAACCTTGGTACTTCCTTGGGCCGTTTCATACCCTCTTAAGGGAGCCTGGCCCAGGTTTAACTACAAATAGGTAATAATTTAGTGTCAGCTTCTGCTTTGAGGTATTAGGAACTTTCTCAGAACTCAGACTTGAACCTCACTGGAAGAAATGCATAGAGGAGAAATATTTCCTGTAAGAAACAAGCATGCTTTTTATTCAGGTAGTGAAAGAACACAAATTTTGGAGTTCATAAGTTTTGTCCTTAAAACATACTATTTTAAATCAATTAAATACACCATTTTCTGTTGGTTGGACATGCTGGGTATTGACTCTTTAGGGTGTTTCAGCTTGTTACCATCACTTACTTGTTCCAGCTGAAGCCAGGGGCAAAGTTCCTCTTGTCTTCCCTGATGTCATGGGAAAGTGGATGCTTAAACATGGCTTGGGAACAGGAGAGCACACGTCCCTGCTGAATGTTAGAAGCCATGTCAGAAGCTGGATAAATACAGATAGTTAGCTTATGGTGAGCTCTGCGTGGCTCTCACCATGGTGCTAGTGGGGCTTGAAACAGCTCATTTGAAACTATCTCAGATGTGCTTACGTGATCTCTGATCACATCAGTGATAGCAGACCAGACAGAGCAGCAAGGGGTTTTGTGGTGCCTTTTAACACACAAACATGACAGAGCCTTTAAGCAGCCAAGCCAACTCATGTGGAATGTTTTAACTTGGTATCCCATTGAATAGGAATAGTTAATAGAAACTAGGTAATGATTTGGTAACACATTCCTAAGATAATGCCCTTTAAAAATGGGATTTTCCCAGACACTTACTACTTAGACTGATCAGGCAGTGGAGGACACCTTTTTGGAACAGCAAATGCACACAGCCCATAATTAACTCTCATTAAAATATTTAATTTCAAGTATTCATGTGCATTCCAAAATGTCTGCAGTGATTATTTTTCTTAGTAGGTAGTTTAGGTGGAAGGTCAGAATAACTGTATTTGTCCAGGAGAAGGTTGACCTGTAGTTTTACATTTGAATTGCTCTTATAAGATCCCACATTCCAGCATTTGCAACGTACAGGGCTTGTATCAGGCTCCTGCTGCAGCATCTGAGGATATCATCATAGATGGAGAGTTGTCCCCATAAGCAGCAAGATTGAGGCAAGCAATTAGTTGTGTATATCAAGGAAAATTAATTTGATTAGATAGCAGTTCAAGACTTTTTATTTTTTAAAATATTTTCTTTCATTAAAAGGTATTTAAATCAAGCACTAGAAGCAATGCTACTGACAGAACTGTCACTCAATTAGCATCAATTATGCTGAATGCAGAATAAATCCTAAACTTTTCTAGCCGTACTTAAGATGACAGGTTTCTGTTGGATTGTTTCCATTCACCTCCAACTTTGGCTCTGGTTATGTGCTGTTCTGGAGACCCTTTTCCTATCAGTATCTGTGACCTGACCCTCTTGAGCTATATTATATCATTCCATTTTGACACCTTTTATCAAACTTTAATGAAATGACCCAGGCAAACAAATTGTCATTAAACTTTCCATCACTTTGTCCCTTGGTATCGTCTTTTATAAATTGGACAGCAAATGTTGTATTGATCTTCTCGTTCTTGCAGCTGAACTTGAAATGACCCAGACTGCTTGTTGTTTATGGCCTAGAGTTGCTTTTCCTTGACATTTCCATCCACAGCATGACATCTCTTTTGTTTTTCTTTCTTTCTTGTGGAGATGAATGAACAAGACATACGGTATCGAGACATCCTCGGTCATGGCAATGGAGGCACAGTCTACAAGTGAGTGTTGAATTTCACTTACAATTTTTGAAAAGAAAATTTAACAGCACTCTTTTTTTTCTTTTTTTTTTTACCCTTCATGTTCATATTGGGATGTAGTTGGGCTGTTGTTGCTGCTGTGCAGAAAAGATTATAAAAGGAATCTTCATATCAACTTTTTGAGAATTGTCTTTACATATTTACAAGGTGTCTGCTCTTGGGTGCCGTGAGGGCTGGTGCATTTTTATTATCTTTTTAATACTTAGCTTTGAATCCCTCCTGGCTAACAAGTCAATGGTTCACAAGTGGAACTTGAAATGTCCTGAAGCATAATGAGTTGCTGTCAGTATATGCAATGCCATTGTTCTTGCTGGCTCACCACACCCTTTGCTAGCCCAGGACTGGCAGTGACACCGGTGGGATGTGGTGACACCGGTGGGATGTGGTGACACCGGTGGGATGTGGTGACACCACTGCCCTGCCTTTCTCTAGCAATTCAAAATCAGGAAATACCCCTCTCACTGGTGCAGTGACTGCCCTCCTTTATGAGCAGCTGATGAATATATTAAATGAAAAACTCCCCCAAATTTTGGTAGTGAAGCTTATACCCTGCAGCCAGTATTAATTTTAATATTGTAAAGGTTATAATAGCAGAGATATAGTTTTCTCGACAGGAAAGTCTTTCTCATGCATAGTGCAAAGTTTAAACTACATAATGTAATAGCTGGTACTTAATAGTCTGCAGTGGTGTATGAAAAATATTCCACTAGGAATTAAGAAATCCATACTTTGTAAGAAAGCCCTGAGGGAGTAATAAAGGTTTCCTCCAGAGAGCTA
This sequence comes from Hemiprocne comata, assembly GCA_020745705.1. Classification (NCBI taxonomy): domain Eukaryota; kingdom Metazoa; phylum Chordata; class Aves; order Apodiformes; family Apodidae; genus Hemiprocne; species Hemiprocne comata. Next base: position 20,586,898 of record CM036596.1, read on the forward strand.
TTTACCATATACAGTAACCCAGCATCCCATTATGATTTTGTTTATACCTTAGAGATTTTAACTTCGATATTAACATTTTTTTAAATGTTTTAAAAGCTACGGTGCATTTAGTTTAGTTTCTAATTGGATGCCAGCATTGCAAAATGACTCTCCTTGCAGCAGGTTTAATGAAAATGGACTTCCAAAACCTTAAAGGAACAAATCCAGTCTTTGAGTGGACTCTTCAGGAGTCAGGTCAGCCTTGTAGATGGAATGTAACTCAGAAATCTCATTGATGTTCTCTTGTAGAAAGATGTTCCTAGCCCAAGAATCTTGCAGGAACAGTGTTGCTTTCTTACTTTATAATAAGAAAGGTTTGAGAGAGAGTGTTGAACTTTACAGCTCAGCCAGTGACTTTGGGATGTTTTCTGATTTAGAGAAGATTGCTTCCCTTCCCCGTGTGCCGATGGGGGCTCCAGGAGTGGATGTAGTTTGGAGAAGCACTGCAAAGGAGGACCACATGCTCTGGTCCCTGTGGAGGACACTTGATGCCACTTGTTAGGGACAAGGAATGTGTGCCACAAAGTGAGGCAGCCCACATGTGTCATTGTTACCCCCTTCTGGGTAATATTCTTTAGACAAGGAGCTGAAATAAGGAGCCAGGAATACGAAATCATGAGCAGCATAGGAATGGCCATGCCAGGTTGTACCAACAGTCTCTGCCCTTTGTCCTGTGTCTAATGGTGGCTAAAGGCTAACGAATGGAAACGGAGAAAAGTGAGTGTGTGCTTCACTGATCTTTTTGCACACGAGGATCTGCTGGACTTTAATGTCTGTCAACTTGTGTCTACCCTTCTCACAGCTCCATTCTGCTTTTGCTGCGTGTGTATAGACCCTATAATGATCCAGTGCTTCTGGGTGCAGAAAGCAGTGTAAAAATGTGTCATTGTTTTATAATGTTGCCACCTGCAAAGCTTGTATTCCACATTTTTTTAAAATTCATGTAGGAAATTTAATCAATTGCTGTGTAAAAGCCAAACTTGCACCTTTAGATTTCTTCTTGTATTTCTGAAGGGTTGCATAGCTTCATGCCTGCTTCATGTTTAATATTTTTACAAAAATGTTTTTCTCTTGTGATGACTGCTGCTTTAGTAAGAGTCTGCAGGGGTGATGGAGAAACAGATGTGAACATTCAAGGCACAGAGGATAATAGCACAGGAGGGAATACAGAAAACTTGTGGCACTTCTATGTGGGCTTGGTGCATTGTGTGGGCTGCTTCGTGAAGTGGTTGAGTGTTCCTGCACTTTAGGAAAGTAAAAAAAATGTACCTGTAAAAACATGAGCCTTCTTCTGTATCAGGGAAAGATTTCTACTCCTCTCTTTCCTTTTTGTTGTGTTCATATTTTAAATTAGCATTTGCAGTGACTTGACAGGGTTTTCTCTAGTGCAGGTGTCATCCTGCACTGCTCCAGGAGCTGTGCACCATTTCTAGGCTTGGATGTTTCTCACGTACCTCAAGTTTGACTTCCTTTGTGATGCAAAAGATATAAATAAGAAATAGGATTTTCTCTCAAAAGTGGCTTCTGAGCTTTGTGTTCCTCTAAGATCTTCCCAAATTTGTTTCTTGGGATTGCAGAGTTGTATCAGGTCAGTGTTTCATCCCTGAAGAGCTGCAGGTTGCTGCAGGGAGATGGTGTTTGCTGTGCCAGGGTGATGTGCCTTGGAAGAAGCACGGACGGAGCCTCCTGCCTTGGAGCAACCAGCCCCTTTGGAACAGGGAGCCTGTTCTGCCTTGCCAAAGGAGCATCTGTGCTACAGAAGCCCATCAGAAATTGCAAAATGGAATACTTACAGGTAGCTGGATTGCACTAGTCATAGATAGCAGCCCACATATATTTTATTCCGGTAAATCAATGAACATTTGTCAAATAAAATTAATTGCAAGCGTTTGGCTGTTTTCCTCTTCCAGCATTCCGTGCTGTCGGTTTGTCTCAGAAGAGGCTGTGTGTGGTATTGATCTGAATCTAAAGAGCAAGCTTGTCGAGCTGGTATCTTTCTTTTTTTTCCTTCCTTTCTTTCTATCTCTTTATACTAAGTCATATCCATTATGGCAATGATATATTATCAGCATTCGGCAAACAAGATAGCGTGTCGCAGGTCGCTGAGCAAAAATTTTCAGCCTCTCTTTCCACATGAATTAACTACTATTGAAATAGTTTATTGAGATTGAAGTATTGATCACTTTTCATGCTAACCTTGGCTTCAGGGGGGAGAGGGGAGGTGGTTTTGTTCTCTTTGGAAGACACTATGTTTAGTTAGAAAATGTATTTCATTTATTTGGGTTCTTTACAGCTGCAGCTGTTTTATTGCTTGAAGAAGAGGTATCTTAGCTTTATTTTTATGACAGTATAATTATACTTTAGAAATACACTTGATTACTGTGTGCAGCAAAATTGTTCCAGTATATTGGCTCGGCCAATATTGCTATACAAACAACTTTTCAGTCAATTGAGTCTGGTAAAAAATCAATACTTTATTGCAATATTTCTAGTGAGAACTTGCTGAATCTAAATGTTTTTCCTGCTCTAAGAAGAAGGGATTTTTAGAGTTGTTTGACTTCCTATTTTTCCCCTACCTTTTGATACACTATTGTCTTAATTAAGGAATGATAAGCATTCTAGAGTTAGGTAGGGCAAAACCTGTTAATTATTCTTGCTTTCTGATTGCCTCTATTTTCTAAAACGTGGGAGAACATACAAATAATCCCAAACTGTATATTCAGAAAGTATCTTTGTCTGGGGGAACAATCAGAAAGCAAGGACTCTTCCCACTGGTGCCCAGTGTACCCTCTCTTGGGGACAGCTTGTCAAGAAAGTGATGAAATCTGCTGTAACAGAGAGTGAAGGCACCTGACTGCCTTTCTTTTTTGTTTGCCAGTTGTTGTAGGTAGTTGACACCATTAACTGGGATTTCCACTTCCTGTGGAAAGTATTGCAAGTCCAATTCTATGAATTTTTGGAAACTCAGCTGCCATGGTCTTGTGGAGATTTGCACCTTTCCTAACAATATGCCCCCAAGACTCTTACACTGGTAGATGTATGACCTTCCAGCTCTGCAACAGACTTCCTAATTTTGTATCATCTGGTTTATAGCAGCTGGTAGGATGGAGAATGCACAGTTCGGGCTTCCTCACGGCAGAATAAAACACTTCTATACCACTGCATCATTGTATTTACTTCAATTGCTTTTTTGGAAAAAAAAAAAATCCTTCACTGGTAGGTCCAGAAGACATTTAAAGTATGTGATTCTGTGCTGCGTCTTTTAGCTCCGTCACTGGCTGCAGAGCTCTGAGAGCCTGTTTTGAAAAGATTGCTCCCTTCCTCTTCAGTGAAAGAAGGTTAACATATGAGTTTGTAGTGGGGTATATACACTGTGCCAGCCAGTCTCAGCAGTTCCTACATTCAATTATTTAGATCTAAAATCCTTGGTTGTGTGTATTTTGAACCTCAGTATTACAAAATAGAGCCATTTATCTCTGGCACATAGTTCCTCTGTGAAGCCTCTATTTCCTTCCTTTACATACAAGCAAAAAGAATATTTGTCTCTTCTTTCATGTTTTCTTTGCAATTGTATCTCATGAGAAACGAGATGTTGAAGGAACTCGGGGGGATGTTACAGCCTTCTGTGTGCCTGGAATTTCTTTAAAATGTGTCTTGGTAAATCTTTGGGTTTTGTTCGAGGAGTCCTTGGCAGCAGGGAGCCGTACAGCTCTGTACCGAAATAAACATCAAGTCCCAGTGATGCTGTAATTAATTTGGCAAGTTACCTAGGAGTTGGGAGAGAGGGAGGAAGAGGTAGAACCAGTTATCATCTGAGCATAAATGCTGCTGAACCAGACAGCTTCACTTTGAGTTGAGTAACTGGGAGAGATGTGGCTGTTGATGATGTACCGCCCCAAAGAGCTGGGGGAAGCAGGGATAAATGCAGAAGCTTAATTTGTTTGAGCAATTTACTTGAGCAATTTTGCTGTTCTGTTGAGTTGTGCATTCCAGCATATGCCTGTTTCTGTATTCTCTATCTCCAGCCACCTTGGGGTGCCCCATTAGCACACTGAACACAGCGCATGGTGAGACAGCTGGGGAGTTGCTGTCTCTTGCAAGACAGGCTGCAAACGGCGCCTTGCAGTGGGTTGCAGATCCTCTGTAACATCAGCAGGGAAAAGTGTTGCCAGTTCTGGAGGGAGGAAGCTGGAGAAGATTTTGTTGGGATTGAGGGTAAGGGAGGTGGAGGTGATGTAGCTCCGTTTTCTGGAATGGTGATGGAAGAGCTGGAGTTTTGAGGAGCTTTGGCTCAGCAAGGTTTGCTCTTTTTTTGGGTTGTCCAGTGGCTCCTAGTGCTGTCATGAAGGAGCTCCCTCAAGAGGGTCTCTGCAATCCAGTTTCTTCTTCAAAAGTGGTAACTATCACCTCAGATGTTGTGGAAAGCCAGTGTAACTGTTGCTGTCCTCTCTTCGTGTTGTTTTTCCGTATGAATACAATAACAATGATTTCCCCCTCTTTAAAATACTTCCATTCACTGATTATTTTGGCCCTTTTGCAAATGAGGCAAGTGGCATCCTCTGCTCATGGCAGAGGATCAAGGGAGACAGAGAGGGAAAGGCTTTTCCCAAGAGAGTGAAGCAGCAACAGTAGCAGGAGCCGAGAGCCCATCCCAGCAGGTTCCTGCTGGTCAACCCAAGCAGCTTCATTGGGGTTGTACCTCTTGGGGAAATGTTCTATGTTTTATACATGGTGGTTATCCCAGCCTGGATCTCGATGCAGCTCTGAAAAAAAAAAAAAAGAAGGTACAGGCAGGTTCAGTGTTTGTTTGGCATTAAAACAAGTCTGTGACCAAGCCTGAAGATCCCATCTCCCTCCGTTCTTGTGCTGCAATTGTGGAGGCGTTTTTCCTTTATTTCCTTTCCTAGACTACATTAATTTTCTGTTTCTCTTGTTTTATTTTTAGTCACACTGAAAAGCATTGGAACAATAATAGCTGGACTAAGTGAGAAATACCCCACCAAATTTCTGCATGTTACCAGGCAGTTTAAACAAGACTGACCAGCGATTGCCGTTCACTTTTTTCTTCTGACCCCGGCTATCACTTGCCTGCCTCATAAAATCTGTTATGCACAAAAGTGCATAAAATGAAGATAAAGTACCTCCTTCAAGTCTGACAAAAACCATTCCTTTGCAGAATGGTAGCTGCAGTGCAAGTAAATAAATGAATGGACAGCAATCACAGCCTAGTTGATGAAACTGTTCAATTAAAGCACAGGCATTTACATGGTGTAATTTCCCTAAATTGCCAATGAGCCCCTTTAGACACAACCAGTGTTCAAATTGATTTCAGCATTGATTTTGGCTGAAGCTGATAAATTTCTGCTTGTTAGTTAAAGTAATTTTGCAGAAGACTTTGTACTGCAGTATTGAAGTGTTCATTTAGCTGATGGTTAAAAGAGGAGTTATTTACAGAGGGTTCTACTGTTGTTCTGAGATGGGACAATTCCCCGGTCATCTTTTTACTTTTAATTTTTAAGCTTCAGTATACAATCAATAGCTTATTGAAACTGATTAAAATGTATCCAGCCAGCTGCCTATGGCTGTTTAATTAGAAACTGGATGATTCTTAAATTAAAGTTGTTTTGTTTGCATGGTATGCCCGTGGCTTGGAAGATTAAGCAAATAGTAATCCTGGACATTTGAGTTTGTTGTTACCAGTGAGCGAGGTGGTGTGTGAGCATCACGCAGCTCACCCCGACATGGGCAATAGCATCTGTTTCTTCCTAACAACTAAGGCTCCCTAGAGTAGAGAATTGGTGGAATTTGCCAGAGCCAAGCTCTGGAAAGCTTAGGGGCCCTGACTGTTCCTTGACACAGCATACTTTTTTCTTCCTTGAAATGCTAGAAGTACAAGAGGAGCAGTGCAAAAATTGTGTTGCTTATCATGATGGTGTCTCAGTGCAACCCAGCAGTGTGACTGTAACTAACCTCATGGTGTTTGTGCTCTCAGCCTGCTCCCAGGGAAGAGCAAGCTTTCTTCTTGACACTCAACCATGATTAGAAGAAAATGCTCCTTTGCTATTGCAGTGAATAACTAGAAAACTTTTTGCTTCTTGACACAGTTCTGTTTTCTACTGCTGGTCATTACTGAACCTCTGTTTTTCCTTAATAGTTGTAACTCTGTGAGTGTCCTGAACGCAAACGGTTTGATCATGCAGAAAATCCAGCTTTAGGTCTCCTTATGGAGAGATGTAACATCTAAACTGCCATCACCGTCAGATGTGACGTGTGTTTTGGCTCACTCTGTTGCTTCAAATTTCTTCCAAAAATTGTGATGGGTTCAGTTTGCACTGGCAGGCGTAATGCCTGTCTGTGTCAGTCTGAGCTTATGACTGCTCTGCTGTCTCTTGTCCTTTCAGGCAGTTGAAAGCCAGCAGCTGAAATACATAACTGCATCTGCATCTGGTCAGGGTTGGTCCTGTGACAGTGAGTGACCTGGTGTTGGAGATGGTGGCACCACAGCCTCCTCGAGCAGTGTCAAGGCGAAGCTGCCTCCGTCTCCCGTCCTTGCTGTCTGTACAGGTCATCCTAAGGAATAGGGACTGGATGGCAATGGGGTGGGTGCAAGGAGGAAAACTTGCAATTCAGTTTTGGAAGGATGACCCTGAATGTCTGACTGCAGTGGAGAAGGAAGACTGGTAGATGTGGTAACAGATGGAAATAGTGGCAGGTTACAGCATAGAAGAGGTGAGGGATTTGTTGTGCTGTGCTTAGGCTTGGATGCCAAAACTGCCTCTTTCCCACAGAGACGGGTTAAGTGAGACACTTTGCTATTCTGCATTGTCTTTATGCAGCTGCCAGTGCCAGTTTTGCTCTTTTGAAAAGTTTAAAATTTAGGTACAAGTATTTTTTGTTTTCTAGTTTAACAACAAATCATTTTGCAGTCAGTACTCAAGCATCTGTAATGGGATTTTCAATAGAGGGGAGGTTGGCGTAGATGGCTGTTTGAACTAGCACAGTCCCCATAAAAGCTCCTTTTTACAACTGCTGTGCACTTTGGATTTCCTGTTTTAACAGCCAGAGAGTCAGGCTAATGTGTTTGTCTATTGCAGAAGGCAACAACTGTCAAAGTGTTTATTTCCTAGAAACAATTTGAATCTGTTTCTTTAGATGGCCATCTGAGTACGTGACAATTCTATCAGACTGCCGGAGTCTGACCAGGAGCATGACAGACAGTGGCAGTACTAGGAAAAAAAGGGGGGAAAAAAAAGAAAAAAATAACAGTAAACCAAATCTGTGGATGATTTGCTGCATATAGTTTGCAGCTGGTGACTGGCGTGTCGCTCTGCAATGCAAAACACTCAGAGAATTGGGTTCATCTTGCGCGACACTGACGCAGTCATTTTGCTCTAGGTTATTCCTCGTAGGGCAGGAAAATGTTCAGTTTGACTTCATCCAGTGCCCTGACATCTGAAGGTGCTGCTTGCTGCAAATGTAGTTTTTTGTGTTAGCTTTTTAACTCTGATAATAAACCGAAGGCTTTGATGCTTACGTCCATTTCTGTTAGGAAATTCCTGCCTTGGTCGCAGAGACCTTCTGTGTGACCTGAGTGAGGAGGATGTCTGGAGGACTTCCTCTGCAGTTCATCACTGCAATGCTAGGGGTGAGCAGCTGCAAATATGGGCAAACAGGACGCTGGTCATTCTTGTTGAGTGGGATTATGTCTTGATGTGTTTAACAAATGTCTATAATTAATACATACCAAGGTGTGAAGCAGAAGGAAACATACCTGGGAGAAGGGACAGGAAATGTTTTTTTTATTTTTTTACTTGGGAAGTTCAGACTGGGCATTAGAAGAAACGTCTTCACAAGTAAGGTGGTGCAGCACTGGAACAGGGCATGAGAGAAGCACAGAATCTCCATCCTTGGAGCTTTCAGCAGAGAGCTGGACAAAGCTATGGCTGAGCTCATCCTCTGCTACAGTCCCACTTCAAGAGGGAGGCTGGTTTAGATGGTGGATGGAGGTCCCTTTCAGCCACCCTTTCATCTACTAAATGCATCGTTTAGCAGAGTGACAAGCCAATGTTTTCTGTGAGCCAGCAGAGCTGCAGCAGATCTGAGTTTGTGGCATCAGCCTTAAGTTTCCCTGGTGCCTGGACCCGAGGGGAGCGTTGCATCCCGCGCCCTGCAGGCACCGCGCTGACGTGGCGGCACCGCCCGTACATCATTTTGTCACATTTGCTGATGTTAGTTATATTTCTAGGAAGGGAAGGGACTGACTCATTGGCATAGCAGACAGGTCATGGCTTTCCCTTGAATCATTTGGGCTTGCCAAGGAATATCTTATTGATTAGAAATTGTTTCCGTGGCTGTTGAGGGGGAGAAATAGAGAAATATATCCTGGTGGCCAGAGTGAGCAGATGGGAAGCAGGATCTTCTGCGTGGTGGGCTGCTGCAGGCTGCCTCCCTGCTTTTTTGCATGACCAGCATGATAAAATAATTTTAATGAATTTTTGCTACTAGGAAGAGACTGCCATTTATTTTGGGTTTTCAGACACTAGCAAACTTGGTTGGTAGTCAAAAGTTATTGTACGTGTTAGGAAAAGCTGTTTGAGAAAGGGATCTTTGCATACGCAGTCTGTGCTTCTGAGGTGACCATCCTTAGGTGACTCATATGTGGGCAAATGCTTTACAATTAAAAATGAGAAAACAAATTGAAAATTGCTGTTTCTCTTGAGCACCTGCATGTTGAAACCTGAAGTTAATTCTTTGCTTGCCCTGGAAGAAATCATACCTCAGTCACAGCAGGTGATGCAGCTCCCTACTGGGCTTTTAGGTAAAATTTCTCACCATTCACACAGTAAAATTGTTAGTCTAAGCAAGTTGAAAGAGGGAGAATTTTTTTTTTTTACAGCTAAGCTGTTTATTAAGGAGCTTGTGCATGTTGTGTTTGGTTGGTTTTGTTTGGTTTACTTTTAAACTGAGTAGAAACTCACTATATTCAGTGCATGAAATTTTTAGCACTAAATAGTAGGACGGGCTGTGGTTTATTCTGTACAAAGGTTTGGGCCAAAGCATTTGATGTTTCTCCTCTGGTGTCCTTTGCAGCAGACCCCAGGAAGAACAAAGCAGGCAATATGAAATTCAGCTACCCTTTCTTTTTTTTAATTTTTAAAACAGAAACCAGCTGCTTCTGACACTTTCATTTTTTTATTTGCTTTCCTGTAGAAACACTTCTTGCATATGGGGGGGGGACGCCGTGGAGTTGGCAGTTCCCCCAAGCCCTATTCTAGTTTTCCATGATATTGATTTCTCTTTTCTGGAACACAAGGGATGTGCACGCCCTACTCTGCAGTCCAGCAGAAGTTTTTCCTGCTTAGCTGGAGGGCTTTGTTGAAGCAGCCTGCACGCTTGCTCACACCCTCCTTCTTACTCCCTAAAATTCCCCAAGTTTTGCCACGGAGCTGGGCAAGGCGCCTGGGCCCCCGAGGGGCACTCGCCATTTTCTGAGCAGAGAAGACACAGTTATGCTGAAGGACTCGGCTCACATGGGTCCCTTGAGGGCTTTAATGTCTAGGGATATGGTTAATAGTCAAGGTTAATAAAATACTTGACACAACTCTGCCAGTCTTGCTTAGAAGCTGTTCGTTGCAATAGATGTTGGGGGCTCAGAAGAACAAACCGCAGTGGGAATGTGAAGGAAGAGATAAACACTTCTTTTCCCTGGTGGGAACGTTTCAAAGCAGGCAGGGGCTGGAGTCTGCCTGTCCTTTCCCTGTGCTCTGCATCCCCTGCCAGGTGTGTTCAGGAGAACTTCCCACAAGGAGGGGTCATCAGCTGCATCCTCCATCTCGTGGCAGCACAGTGTGCCAGGGTTGGGGGAAGGAAGGCCTCCCCAAAACTCACCTTCTCCCCCTCCAGCTTCCAGCTTTCTTGCTCTGTTTTCCCCTTTCTCAGACCTCCTGCAGAGATTTTTTTTTTTTCCCCCACATCTTTGTTTTCTGAGGGGTCTGGTTCTTTTCTCCATGCTCCCTGAACATTTCTTCCATCTTTGGTGAAATCTGTAAAAATTTTTTTTGAGAGTTATCAGTTTGAGTTATTAAAACTTAGTTGTAATGTAACAACCATCTCTTCACTTGGTCCCTGCTAATGTTAAGGGGTCACTCTTCTCTCTGCATGTTGTTCATCACCTTTCTCCTCATCTGACAGTTATTAAATTGGTTACTCAGTTGAGTGCAGAGTTTGTCCCAAATCCATGTTGTACTCAGGAATTAAAATACACTTCTGAGCATCAGGAAAGAACAGTTTGCTTGCGTGAAGAATTTTCATGTTCTGCAGAAAACAAGCATGAATTATTTCCTTATATCCCATATAGATTCTGAGACTTAAGGTGGAATTTTCAACCACCAGCCTCTACTCTTCACTTTGTAGATGTCACCAGAAATCACCTTCAGAGATCTACAACTTTTTCTACTATCTTGTCTTCCTACAGACACTGAGCAGCTGTTTTCAGTCAGGCTTTGGTGAAGTTGAAAAGAATGCCTCATCTTGTATCCCAAAATGGATTTCTGAACTCTGCTTTTTTTTTGTTTTTCTTTTTTTTAAATAACTTTAATCATTATCCTCAGCCTAAAAAATGCTGTGGCTACAATAGCTAACAACTGCCTATTTTAAAATAAAATAAAATATATGAGGTTGGTGCAGGGTGCTGGAATTACAGTCTCTTCATGTGCAGAAGTTGGGCACCAAATGATTTCTCTGATTGCTGTTATATTTATTTTTCTGCTATTTTTAGAAATACTGTGTCAATTTTTTTCAGTATATACCTAAAAAGTATTTTTAGTAGTGAAGAAAGTTATTACTAAAATGGTTATTAATCTCATAGCATTCCCATTAGTTTGCACTTGAAATAATAGCCACCAGTTTTCAATCATCTGTTACAGCTTTTGCAGTGGGTCAAAACCAAACCCCAACAAAAGAAAAAAGAGAAGAAAAATGAACTTGTTTTCCCAGGGCTGGCTTCTGCAAGGAGAGAGATTTTGCAAACATCAAAACAGCATTTTCCTGGAATATTTTGCATTTCAATGCATTTAATTTCTGCTCTTTACATTTGTCTGTAAGTAGTTCAGCAGCTATTTAGCAACTGTTCTCACTTGTCTTTACTGTCAGGCACTGCTCAAATGCATTCTTAGCACAAGGAGTTGTTGTAGCTCTTTATTAGGCAACGTTGTTTGCCTCATTCTGGAAGATTTTTCGGTTTGTGCCACGTGGTGAGGGACCTTCTGCATTTTGCTGCTTTGCTTCATCCAGTGAGTGGTTCTACCATGAGGAGCTTGTTCACGTACGTTTGGAGGTGACACTGAAATTTGAGAGTTGACCCTTGAGATGAGACTTCACAATACTTGTGGAGTATGAATATGGGTTTAGTCTCCTTGCTGACACCCTCAGACTTAGCAACAGGTGCAATATGCACAAAAAGTGGCTGCTTCTTTGTGCTGTGCCCATTGTTCTGTGGGGTTTCTTTAGTGCGTCCTTCTGAAGCTGCACAGAAGTACTGCATCTTCAGGCTTTAGCTGTGCTGACTGTAACCAAAATGATCAATTCCAACTTACAGTTCTACATCATATCTAACAAAACCGTTTTCCCTACACACTCATTGGAACGGGTAATTACTGTAGCAACTACAGACTAATTTGAAGCGATAGCTGTTAATTAAAGCACCACAGAGGTGTACAGTTGTCTTTTGGTGTAACCAAAGCTCCTATTCAAACGTCATTAATCACTTTACAGTTATTGTGTTGGGGAAGGTCAGGACAATTGAGATGCTGGATCAGCCTGGAGTAAACAAATTCCATTCCTCCCAGGTAGCAAAGCCACTGGACACGCTGTACCCGTGGGCATGGTATCTCCTTGGTGATCCAATTCTCAGCGATAATTAAATGTTAAATTGGTACTGTCAGTGCTCTGTAAACCAAACCAGGTATCTGCCCTCTGCTGGAAATTTAACCCAAACTTCCACGGATGAATTAGCGTGCATCATAATTAAATAATCAAGTCTTCCCTTTTAATTCACTTGGAAACAGGAGATCTCTCTTATGGAAAAAATATCAGCTTTCTTGACAGGCTAATTAAGTTGCCAAACTGTCCAGCACAGTACACATTAAGCTAGCAGACGTTCAGCATGCTATCTCAACCTGTTCATTTTCTTATCATTTCTGCTGATCTTAAGTCCAGAATGTTTTGCCACTCTTGATTCATCCCTAGTTACAACAGGGATCTATTATTTCCTCCGTTGGATTCATGCATCACACGTTCAGCTGCCCGGCTGTCAGGGCTTCCTCTGCTGATTTAGCTTTTTGCACGTTGTACTGGTATTAAGTAACACTGATTTTTGGTGTGCCTTTAACTGGGGTTGTTCCTGCAGCTAATACCACTCCTTAACAAAATGTTTATCCAGGAGTTATTAAATTAAGATGAAGTTTTTCAAAACTTCCAAGTAATTAACAGAAATTATATCAGCACTCGGGCTTGTAAGGTTAAACAACAGTCGCCCCCGTGCTGGGTATGATTTTGCATGCTAAAAAAAACCCTATTAAACCTTTTCTTCTTCAGTAATAATTGCTAGAGGTATGTAGTGGTGAAATATTATAATTCTTTAAAGTTAGTGCCACATACATGACGTTACTGTGCGTGGTGTCATAAATCAGTATGAGACAATAAAACTAGTGAAGAGGAAAACCTTTAATGGTTTTGGGTTTATGCAAAATTACATTGGGTTTTTTAGTAGACATTTTTTTTCGCCTACCTTTTTATTTTCTTACAAGTTCATTTCTAGGAATGTGCAAGTCGTTGTTAAATAGGCAATTATAAATGTTTGTCTTCAGAAATTAAGACAAACTGCTCTGAAATGCTGCGGGAAATTATTTGGGGTATATGTGAGCATTAACAATAAAGCTTTCTAACCTTGTGTGTGTGCACACATCCTGATCTTAAACACAAATGCAGGAAGTTCATTTCTCTGATGTTTTCTGGGGGTCATTAGGTTATGATAAAGAATCAGTCATTACCTGTTCATTTTAATTGCTGTAGCTGGGAGCCTCACTGTCTTACCCATAGGACTGGCAGGCTTGCCTGCTAACCCTCGTTTGACGAGGAGATTCCAAAATAATGGCTGCATCATAATTTTATTTCCTGGAAAGAAAAGGTGAAAGTGGATAAATTCATACTTACCAGCTTGCTGTGGTGCTGCACCAAAGTCTTCAATCCATAGATTTCATGTAAAACATGCAGATATAAAAACCTGCTGAATGGTTTCATTGTAAGTATATTCTTTTGATCAATCGTTTTCATCAGTCTTTCTTTAGAAATGCTGCATAAAAATTGGTTTGACGTAAAAGGTAGTAGCTCCAAGTCATTTTTCTGTGAAATTAGTGTATACATGTTGCACATATGTATAGAGGTAATTTGGTGTGATCTCAAGTTGTTTAATTTTTTCCCCCATGCAGGGCTTATCATGTCCCTAGTGGAAAAATACTCGCAGTAAAGGTAAGATATTACAGTAATTTTCTTTCTCTCTTTCTTTCTTGACCTCGGTTTCCCCCCCCCCATCTCTGATTGTTAGATCTCCATTTGGTGTATTGCACCAAAGTCCACATAGTTTATGCAGGAAAACTCTAGTCCATAAATCCAGTCATTCCAAATGAGCCCAGAGTTCCTGGTGTTTCAGGTTTGGCCCACTGGGAATTGCTTGGCACGGTGTGTAGGTACCACCACGGTCTCCTGGGGGATGAGGGGGATGCATCCCAGGGCACCTGTGGCTTGTGCCTGGCTGGCACCTGGCAGAGATGCTGCTTCCCCATCCCAAATCCCAACGTTCCTGGAGCAGGGAGGGAAAGGTGGTGGGATGTCAGCCTCTGCCTTACTCTGCTAATGCCAGATTGTTCCCAGGGGCATATTCTTGAGTTGTCTCTGCAACCTCATTTTTAAATAAAATAGAATTTCCCTGTTTTCTTTGGGATAATACTCTGATTTCCTAGGAGATTTGGTGGTTTTACCAGGTTTATTTATTATAATGTCCCATCCCTCCTCCTGATTGTTTTTTTTTATCCAGCTGGTTTTGCCTTTTTCCCCCTGTGTTAGTGTTGTTTGCAGTGGAGCTGTTACTGTAGTGTTCCGTGGGCAGAGAAACACCAGCCTTGTCTGAACCTTCAGTTACAGCTGTGATAAACAGTATGCCAACTCTTGTATGGAATTTATGAAATTAAATTAGTAAATTCAACTGTTAATCCAGTTAATCTATACCAAAATCTTGAAAGATGTCCTTTTTGAAGATACCAAACTTTTTGATTTGACAATTGTGTTAAAACTCAAAGCGGTAGAGACTTTTGGAAAACAAATTAATTCTTGCATTTATACAATTCAGTCAGTAGTTTGGGATCTAAAAAAGATCTATTTAAAAAATATAATTTATGGAATAATTACTTAGAAACTGTAAAATGGGCTTTTTGTCTCATTTCTGTTCTTTCACTGTCTTTATTTAATTGTTAAATTCTGGTGTAGCTGAGTTAAACTGAAAGAAAGTGGGTGTGGGAGAGGAGGGCAAGAGAAGGAGTGATGGGAGCTGGTTGCTGCAAGCAGAGCTGGTGTTAAATGGAATTTAAAGATATAAGATTACACTAAGACTTCAAATGAAGCATTTATATTTACCAGGCAATATTTACATATATGGGTAAGTTTCTGGTTTAGGCTCAGGTTGTCTTGTGGTTCCCATCAGCTGTCAGTTATTAAAAGGAGATTCTGCCCGTGTTTCAGCTTTGCTGAGGGTCACACAAGTCCCTTCCCCCCACGAGGAGAAATGCTTTTGACTTTCCAATGAATTGAAGAAAAGCAAATTATTTCTGCTGGATTTAAAGTGATTCCGTGTGGAAAATATGGAAATGGAAAGAACATCCGAGTAACTTCTTATTATATGGAACACAAATATCACTTGAAAAAGTAACTTAAAAAAAAAAGTCCTCAAATAGTCTTTTCTCAAGCTCTACAGAAGAGCATCAACTTCCATGCCAGCTCTGCTGGGTGCTGGCATTGCTGCTCCCCAGCCCACCCTGTGCTGCTCTGGGGCTGTGGTTGCCCTCAGAAGCTGCCTGGAGAGGAGCTGGAGCACGAGAAAAATGGCCCAGGCAGGAGGGGAAATGAGTTCACCCTTTGCAAGGTTAATTGAAATCACCTCCCTGTGGCAAAAAGCAATCTCCCCCCCTAGCCACTTCACCTCCTTGTTTCCCTTCGAGTCCAAGGGTTTGGGTAGTCCTGGTGGATAATTACCATCCTGAAGATTTGGGAAACTGGGTTCTCTTGTAGATACTGCTCCTGGTGGTCCTGTCACTCTCAATTCTATTTTTTCAGGGTGATTTCAGAAGAAATATTGCATCAACATGTGTGTGGCTTCGTAGGTTAAAATAACAGGCTCACAAGCTGGAGGTCAGGAAACCTACTGTGCCAGTGATCCTGCTGGCCAGCTCGATTGACAAAATGACCTTACTCATCACAGGATCAAGAGTTTTGACAGAGGATTACCCTGCTAAAAGGGGTGTCACTGGATGGGTCTGTGAAAGCAGAGTTCTGCATTTTGGGGGCTTTTTTTGACTACAGTATACAGATTTGATAGGACATTCTGAAAACCTGTTGATTAAAATGCTTGCAGCTGGTAGTTGCTCTTGCAAATACATTGGACAGGAGAACAAAGCAATGGGTATACCTGTATTATAGACTAAAGCTCTGTCATTGCATATTTTATGTGAACTTTACAACTAGACAGTGTGCAGAGGGTTGATAGATTTTTGTAAGGTAGCTTTTTTCTAAGGAGAAGGACAAATCCCAATGAAAAACTGGAGCATATACTGGCTGGTTGCCATTCTTCAACTGCTTTTAGTTTCTCCTGCTCTTAAGCTAGCATTTAAATGGACCATTTGATTAATCATTTGTATACTGACTATAATACTCCCAAATTTCCTTTGAGTTGTACATACTGTAAAAGACAATTATGTCGCCACAGATTAAATAAGTGAATTAAAACAGAATAGCAGCTTAATTTGACCTGTGATTTTGCTCTCGTTCCCTTTAGTGGAACGTATGCCACTCCAGCAAATAGATGAAGTCATCCATGACAGCCTGTGATGAATTGCCGTATTTATACTGTATATTTTAATAGCCTCACACTAATTTAAATTGAGCACAGAGTAAATTATAATTCAGTCACTTGACTGCTTGTATTTAACTTGACAACTCATCCTTATTTGTCCTGGAGGTGTAAGGGAGAGCAGAGGAAATATGCTCAGGTATTCTTGTAAAAATTAACCCTTTTCTCTTGAAGCAGAAGGTGTGTTGAGTTCAGATGCATTATAAACATGCTAAGCTTATAGTCCCAGCTCCTGGGGCATTTGTTGAAGCTTCTGGTGCCCACTTGTTAGGAGACTCTGCCCCTGCATGTGTTGAACAGTGCATGTTATTTTATGAAATAATGAATTTCAAAAAATGAATCGGGCTGAGGGCAAATTGGGGTTTGCTTTTCTACTCTCAATAACTCTGGTAAAATCTGTTTTTGCTGCTGCAAAGTTCGTAGCAAAGATGCTGTTTTGGAGAAGTTGGTTGTGTAATGTCACATCTGACTCGCTTACCTGTGCTACAGCTGTGGAAGCTGCAGCCAAATCCTTCTCCACAGCTTTGTCCTTGTAGCAAGGGCTTTGAGGAGGGGTTGTGGTTTTTTCTTGCTGTGACACTGATCCTGTCAGCTCGTATTGTCTTAAAAGTTGTTTCACCCACACAAGCTTCATTTTCTAAATATGCTTGGGAATGTTACACATCAGGAGCATGACCATGGAGATTGCAAGTGCAGAGCAAGGCTGTGCTGTATATTTTTATTTCCCTCCTTCTGTCCCCATTTTGTGCTGTAAGTAACATAAGGTTCCTCCAACCTTGGCATCAGATGGCTCTCTCTCCCATGGTCTAAGTCACTTAAGCCACACGTGTTTGGAAGGAAGTTACAACAGTTACCAGGAGAAAATGAGGTGGTGGTCTCTCCTCATCTATTTGGTGGTGATACATGCTCACCAGACCCTTGCAGTACATTTCTGTACATGCCCTTCCCTGTAGTACCCTGAGCACTTGTCAGCAGGGGAGCTTTGCTTCCCCAGGTCATCCTCACTATGAGAATGCAGGGTCTGTCTGTAATTATGGTTCATGCAAATCAGCCAGAGACCTTTCTTCATGCCTGGTCTTGGTTGATGAGATGTCAGTGCTGTATTTGACACCAGTGGTGCTAACTAGTCATTGTTCAGGTCGGGGGAACCTTCCCTGATTGAGGCAGGGAAATTTCTCACTGTGAGTAGAGTTTACCGAGATAAAATTTAATTTTAGACTATTGACTAAATTAAATTTTGTTAATATTCAACGGTATTCCAGCAAATTATTTTACGTTTTTCCAGCATGAAAAACTTAAGTGAATATTGTTGGCAAATGATTATTGATCTAGACAAGTGTGTTAAACGTTTCTTGGCAACCCTGTATTACACTTACAATTTAGTTTAGTGACAGCTTTTATAAATAACCCTAAAGCAAACTCTTGATAGAAACAGGTTATCGTTTTTTCTTTTAGACAGATTTTGATGCTCTGAAGTGTGTGTGTTTGGAAATGGTCTCTTTTTTATTTTGTCAGCAATATATGCAGCCTCTAACATCTATTCTGTTAATTCTGCAAATTGACTGGATTTTGTTTCCCTTTAGCTTAAAGTATTAAGCTGTGAAGGATTGTGTGGCAGCAGACTGAGCTGGGCTAAATGGGTTTAGAGTCCATTTTGGTTTATATAGTAGTATTTAATAATCAAGGGTACAACTCTTCAAATAATCATGGCACAGAATTGTTTGGAAAAGTTGGCTTTCAGTGTCCGTTCTGTCAGAACCAGCACCCCTATTAAGAGGATCTGTCTTGAAAATCCTAAAAGCTTACAACTGCAGTTACAAGTGCATCCCACCTTCACTGCAGCACTTGGTACTTTGGTCCTCGTTGGAAACCTTGCTCAAAATGATGGAAAACAAGGATGGGGATGAAGGAAGCAGGAGAAAAGCATGACTGTGAGTGGCTGGTTTGAGCTGCTGGGCACTCAAAGTCAGGTTGTTTGTAGTTGTTTTGAGGAATGCTTTGGTGGTGCTTAGCAGGTGGCACAGATGCTTGGGTTTCAGCTGCATTTTTTCTGTATATTTAACAGTTCTCAGTGTTTCACACAGCATTAGGAATTTCTATTGAAAAGAGGGTAAATAACCAAAGAACCTGAAACTGCAAGAATGGTGGTAGGAGATGGTCCTTCAGGGCATGACTGAGACATCCAGAGATATTTCCCGTGCTACAGGACTTGTTTAGCCCTTAGAGTTAAGATCAACACGTGAGCAAGGCCTGCCTGGGCCTTTGGAAAGTAAGTCACTCTGTCCATTTCCTTCCTTTGCTCATCACTACATTAAAACATTCTTTCCACCTATTTGTCTCTTTCCTTTTCTCACACAGGGATAATTAATTCTTAGGTCTTCTGGTTTTTATTTTGAATAATTTGCTTACTTTTGGTAATCATATGTCCATTGTTTGCATTTCAGGTCATACCCTTAGATATAACACTGGAACTCCAGAAGCAGATAATGTCAGAGTTAGAAATTCTTTATAAGGTATATGGATTTTTCTCATTTTCATTGTTCTTGCTTATAATCTTCTTACAGCAAATCTTAAAACAGGCTTCTCTTTTTTCCCTTTCTTTTTCCAGTGTGACTCATCATATATCATAGGATTTTATGGTGCTTTTTTTGTAGAAAACAGAATTTCATTGTGTACAGAGTTCATGGATGGTGAGTTGTGTATCTGGTGTGCTTCTGATTGCTAAGGATGTAAATGGGAAAACGATATAAAGATGTGCTTTTTCAGAATGGAGCAAAATGCAGCAGTGTGACTTTAAAATGTGAAGTATTAATAATGTGGCAAGTAGTTTTTGAAAGAAAAACAGGTTGGTGTCAGGATTGTGTTCTGTTTTCCATGGTATGCTGTGTTTTCCTGGGTGTAACTTCGCTTACTTTTATTGAAAATGTAAATAGAAGAGAAATAAATGCTGGCTTAATTTGTGGTTTGATATTTGAGTCTTCCATACAATCTGTCCTCGCTGACAAAACAGCTGTTCCTCACTTTTACTGTTTTGATAGCCAAAACAGATTTTCTTTTAAAGGAATCTATTAACCCAACGTCCTACGTGTTTTCAGTGGAAATGGTCTCTTAATTGCAAGACAAGGAATTATTTTCTAGCGCAGCTGTTGAGTGGGGCTGTGCTGAGTTCCTGTTTGAGTGTCCTCTTGTTTCTCCCAACATGAATCTGCAGACCAAGAGCATCCCCTTCCCCACAATCTGCTGCTGCTCTCCTGATGGGGGTGTGTCAGTGCTTTGCTCTGGAATCCTGTGCTGTGAGGCATTCCTGGAGAAGAAGGCAGGACACAGATGCTGATTACAGCAATTTATAATCACTGCTGCCCTCTGTGTAGCAGTTCTGCCAGCGTGTCTCACGACAGATGCAGTCCCCCTGTGTCTCAGGAGCAGGAGCCCCCTTCCCAGCATTCAACTTGTAACATCACGTTGCTGTGACAAGCAATAGTCTGTGACTCTCTCCAGGATATCCTTGCGAGCCAGCATTTTGTGCCCTGCTCAGGTTTTTCACCAAGGTTCAGTTCACCTGGATATAAAGACACAAGGATCTTGCAAGTAATTTACTATGGAGGGAAGGCTTTCTGGCAGGAGAGAATTCCAAGGCCAAATGTGTACCATTAAACATCCCTGAGAAGCTTCTCTCTTTCTGATGGGGACCATGCCTAAAGCCCTTTAGGGCTTTATGGTGCATTTTGTTTTCTCCCTGTTAAAATGGTCTGGTTTGGCTGTTATTTCTTTCTTTTTACACTTCCTACCTGCCAGTGATGGCTGTGCCCCGTTTCCAAGTATGAGTATCCTCTCTGATTTTCCATATTGGAGGAAAAAGTGTTGCATTCATTCAGCAAAGGCCACAAGTTAACTCCTTTGCTGCTCTCGGGCTGTGTGACTATGAGCCATTCCTCTGTCCTTCCAATTGTGCTCGGACTTGCAAGCCTGTGTTAAGCAGTAGTCACAGGCAGTAAGGAAGCATCTGCTCCTGCCAAAACATGCATCTGCCAAGAGGATGTCTGTCCCTACTAGTTCAGAGATTTTAAAAAATGACGGACAGAAATGCTTGCAGTTCTGAATTCTGGTTTGAAAACATTTAAGCCTTCAGGGTATGTATCCCTCGTGATGTTGCGGAACGATGGTGTTTACTGACCATGCACAAATTACTTGGAATTATACTGGAGATCACCTCTGGTCTGCTTCATGTTGTGCACTCCTTCTGGCAGAAAGCAACAGCAATCATTTAAAGGAAGAACAAAATGCAAATAAAGGGACTTGGCCTTCTTCCCCGCCCCCCCCCCGGCCCCTGCCCAGACCTTTAATTTTGATGTGTGAGGGTGCAGGTGAAGATAAGAAAAAATACTTTCTCATCCTGCAGATGAACAGCTTCAACCCTGACAATTTTTTTAGCCCTTTTGCCTGTCTTAGGTCAGTTTGTAGCATTTTCTGCATCCATGTCCTTCCCAGTCCCTTGGGGATTAGGGGGAACTTAGGTTTCTTGCTTCCCCCCCAAACGTGTGATGCTGGACAGGGTTATTCCAGACAGTAAGTTTTGTCCCATGCTGGACTTCACTGGTAAAACTGACCTGCTTGCCCAGGAGCTCCATGTCTTTAATTTTCAGTCATCTGCAATGTTCAGCCAAACTTCCACTTGTATCAGGTACCATGGATTGTTATCATCAGGTTTTGGGGACAAGGGTTAGGATTTGTTAGACTTCAAAGCCTACTGTTGCTTTTTCAGACTTTGTTATTCCAGAGAAGTTACTCCAAATTGGTTGGTTTGAGTCCTCCAATTCTGATATTCTGTACTGTGCCTGGGAGGTTTTTCTAAAAGGAGTTGGAGTAGTATTGCTGCCAGCAAAAATAAGTAACAGGAGTGAAAAGAGACCCGAGTTTCATGTGTTTATTCAGAGTTTGGTAGATTTTTTAAGGTCAGTTATTTCTGCCACAGTTATTGTTACATCATTTCTGGTGTTTTTATTAATAACCAAAGTGTAGAAAACCCTTGTGACTTCAAATCTAGGGCAGTATTTCATTTTGTATTACCTAAGCACGTTTTGTTTGTCCCTGCAGGGGGTTCTTTGGATGTTTATAGAAAAATTCCAGAGCACGTACTGGGAAGAATAGCAGTAGCTGTAAGTACTTTTTTGTTTTTATTTTTCAGTTTTCAACTGTGAATGTGACACAGCTCCAGTGTGAGTCCACATGTGGCCCTTTGGGACACTGAGTCATCTCCAGGATCCGTGTCCTCCTTGGTCTGTGTGAAAGGGAGGGTCTGTCCTATCTCTTGCTTTTCCTCACCATCCTGTGTGCACAAGGACACTGGGGTTAAGGAAGCCTTCTCCTTTGGAGTGGCCAACACATGAACTGGCAGAGGGTCCAGAAATGTAAAAGAATGTGATAAATCGAATGGAATCAGCAAAGAAACGGTGAATTTGCTCTAGAATTGTGTGGTCATGTTTCTTCATATCAGCCCTCACAGGATGGAGAAGTCCTCTTCATTGCCTTGATTTAGCCTTTCAGTCCTTCTGTGCTATGTGGCTCCTTGGAATAGTGATTCAGAAGCCCTGTCCTTGCCCCAGTGGTGATCCCTCACCTGCTGACTCTGGTGTGGGATTGCCACTCTAGCTGTCCTCCTCCTGTACAAAGCAACTCAATTAGGTTTGCTTCCCAGGTTGAAAAATGAAGTCAGATCCTGGTACCAAAATGCAATGGCAGGACAGTTTCTGTCTTCCCCTGTGGCAGATGTACTCCTTAAGGCAGATAAGGAGGAGGCTGAAAGTTTTATTTGGCATAAACCAGGCCTGGCAAAGGCTGCCTGGGGACAGGCTGCTCTCTCCCCACTGTGCTGGGACCCTTCACATGTGAGCAGTCATGGTTGAAGAGGTAATAATCATTTTAGGGGTGATGACCAAGAAGTTCTCTGTGATCTAGGAAGAACCATCAGTCCCCAGTGGCTACTGAGTTTGGCAGCAAGGTGCTGACAGTGGGATCCTTAGAGCACCTGGTAGCCCATCATTGTGGCTCAGCAGCATTCTAGATTTTCTTCTAGCAATCTTGCATTGCTAGAAATTCCCTGGCTGTGTTTGAAAACTCAGATTACAGAACAATAATAATAAAAAAAAAGAATTTAAAAAAACCTTCCATATTTGCTAGAGCTGAACACAAGGTAAATGACCAGTGTCTTCGTGGATCTCACAAGGGAGAGAGATACTGCTAAACAATTGTTAAATATAAGGAATACTTTGAAAATTTAAGCAGTTTAAAGCATAACAAAGTTATTCTATCATGTGCCATTTAATTAAGTGCTGGATTTTCACATTCATTATACATCAAGCTGACAATTTAAATCCTTTAATCCAACACAGGCAGCTATTTAGTCTCTGTTCATTGTAATTCACAGCTCTACTTTCTCTTAATTTGTGTGGCCTGCCCAGGGTGATGAACATCCTTCTCTGATGCTGTTTCCTCTAAGTAGCTTCAAATCTCCTCATTATATAGCCTGGCAGTTTCTTATGGAATTTTCACCTTCAGTTCAGAGTAAAAACGTTTCATCTCTTCTTCTCTATGGAGCATTGGATGATAAGTTGTGCACAGAGTCCTCATATTCCTGATGCTAAATAGCATGTGTACAGGGTAATAATACTGGGATGGGCCTTGAAGCACTTCTTCAGGTGGTTATTCCTTCTCCTTTTCCTTACCTTGCTTCATATTGTGCACTTAATACATCCACGCTGACTTGCCTTATCATGTCTTTACTTCCTTTGTCTCTCCTCTCCCTCTCCCCCATCCTTCCCAGCCCACCTGGCTTGGTATTCTGCAGATGTTTGCTTCCAATTTTTCTCTTAGGTGTAATGGTGGTGCTTCAGCCCCATCTTTTATGTCTTTATATATAATTTTTTGTTCACCTGCAGGGTCATCTCTTTATAAATCTGTTAGTTAGTGACCGTGACTCCCTGACATGGATGGGGAGCCAATACCCACCTTTCTCTAGTTATTTTATTTGCTGCTTTAGCAACCTATGCTGTGCCCACTGCAGTGCAGAGGGTCAGTGAAGATGTGAACAAAGGAGCAGGTGCCTTCCAAGAAGGAGCCTCTCCCCTTTCTCCTGCCTCTCTGTGACAGAAGGTGTGCGCTGAGGCTGAACCAGCGCTGGCAGCTTCCCCTGCTCTGGTGCTGAGGTTTTGCTCAATTGGCATGGTAGACTTGTTGGAAGGAGGCAGTGAAAGCCTTTGTTTTCTCTATAATTTATCAGTGGCAGCAGGAATGGCTCCTTTAAGTCTTCCTAAGTGGCTGCCCTTCATCTTGGTGTCTGACATTTCAGTGGAGCCCAGCAGCCCGTTTGGTGGTTGGAGGCACCTTTTGGCCAAGCGCAGGACATAGACACCATGATTGCCACCCTGAACAGCTTGGGAAGAGTACCCAGAGCCTGGAGGATTTCTGTTCATGTACTGCTGAGAGGGAGAATGTCAAACAACAGCTGGAGCTTGTGTGAATGAATTCTCTGGGCAAAATCTGGAGCTCCCACAGTCTCTTTGTTTTATTTCCAGTCTATGTTTTCTTTCTACCTTCCTTGCACCACATACGCAGTCGTGTCTTTTATTCTCCTGAGACACGTACAATGCATGAGTCCATTGAAGATGTTTAATAATACCTGTGACCTGCACGTCTGTTAATTAGAATACCCTTTTGTTATATTTGTAGAAGTTTTTAAGTGAAACCATTTCCAGAGGGTAATGACGCAGGAAGGTATGGACATTCAGCAGCAGCCCAGCAGTCTCCTCACTCCTATTTGGATGCTTTACTTGCTTCCTTTCTTGTTGTACTAATGTAGCCATCATGAAGAGCAGTGGACAGACAACTCTTGAAACAAATGTCCTCCTCACAGCAACGAGCAGAAAAGGCACAGGACATTCCAGCTGCTCTAGAACGAGCTGTGTCTGCTCAGCACAGCACAGCAAAGGGAGCATCTTGCTCCGAGCTCCACTTGCTCAGGTTGGAGTTGTGCTTGGGGTAATTTCCTTGAACTCTTTAATCTCCACAGGCTTGGGCTGAACTACCTGGGAGAGTCCCTTGCTTGACAACCCTGACTTTCTGTAGCCAAAAGGATAGGATTGTTGCTACTCAGTTCTCACTAATCTCCTCAGAATATTGCTATCAGTACTTACCAGGTACCTGCAACGTGCTGCTTAATGGCCATGAATGGTACTTGCTTTCTTGTACACTCCCCTCCCCACCAGACTTTCTCATGATTTGGCAAGAACCAGAGCAGAGTTTTTGTCTGCTGAGACATTTTCTGATGGTGGCAACTGTATTTTTTCTGATGTGAACCCTTGCCTTCTGAGAGGTAGAGTGGGTATCACGGAGCCATGTGGCACAGATGTGGTCCGTATTTGCCTTCTTGTGTGTTCTTGGTATCCATTTCCCACTGAAGAAGTGATCATGATTAATTGGGATGGACATTCAGCTTTCAAGCTGAAGTAGCAGGAGTGTATGCCAAGGGTGATGCTCTCTTTTTTTTTTTTTTTGGAGGAGTAAAGAGTGTGAGGGAGGTTTGAGGCTCATTGAACAGAATGCTGGAAATAAAGCAAGACAGTGAAAAGAAATGCTCGAAGGAGGACAGCGTTTTCCAGGGCTTGGGGAGAAGCACTGTTTATTCAGGGGCAGAATAAAGTCATAAGAGACAGGTAGAGTCTGCTGAGGCTTTGGGTCTCCAAGAAGCTGGAGAGATCTGACTTCATCATAAAATTCATCCGAAGGAAAAGCGTGTCGTGGGAACCCCAAAGTGATGTTGTGGTCGCTCCTGGTTTTGTACTAATGTGTACTGCTTTGGGTCTGCTGGTGTAAAATTCTTCTACCTTTGCTTGCCACTTCACACATTTATTTTCACTTCAATTTCTGAAGCAGTGACATTGTGCACTGTATTTTGAGTGCTAATGTTGATTGAAGTTCTCCCTGAAAGGATGTGCACTTGAACTGTCAAGAGAGTGAGTGATTGACAGCAGGTAGAAGTACTTTTTGTGTCAAGGCTTTGTCAAGTCATTGTTGTAAAACCTACTTTACTGAATACCAATAATTCCTGCTAGATATTCAATCAAAAGATACTCTGTTCCAGAACCATTTTAGAATAATATTTAATACTTGAGTCCTTCCCTAGTAGGCAAATATAAGGGAAGTGAATAATGGTACTTTACACTAGGTTAGTCCATTTGAGGGGCTCATGTGAGCATATTTGCAGCCTAGAATAAAGGGGAAAACTCTCCCCATCAGCCTTTGTACACTGAGAGAATCTGAATGGGAGATTTGTTTAATGCTGTGTCTTTTATAACTGCTTATTCAGCACATGTTCCATAATGAAGATGTTTAATAACTCACAGCTGTTGATTTTTTTTTTCCATAAGAAATGTTTCCTTTTTTCTAAGAACACATGCTTTAAAATAAATAATTTCAGAAGGATTTTAAAGATTTTAAATAGCCTAAATGTAGGTTAAATAATCAAAGAAGCTTACTAGTCTCAAAATCACTTTCACCATTGGGGGCAGCTTGAAATGTTGCACTGCCTTTATTTCTTTTTGCATCAATACTTCTTTTTTTTCCCCTTCAAAATGCTGTGTAGGTAGAATTCCCCTGTTTGGCTTTTTGAAAGGTGGAGGTGAGCAAGGCCACAGACCACTGGGCACGGGGAGCTTGACTAGGGCCTTTTGTTACAGGTAATTGCCATCATGAGGCATGGAGTGGGAGCTCAACGCTGAGGAATTGCCACCCACAGCAATTTACTGGGGATCCAGAGTAGTTATTTGCTTTAAAAAAAAATATTCTGATTCCACTCATGTTATTTTTGGTTACGGAATAAATTTTAAAGAGAGTTTCTTATAGGAAGGCTGAAATTATTCCACTATTATTATTATTATTATACTGTAATTATATTATTATAAGGCTGTCTTATATTTTTAATACTTCTTGATCAGAAGTAATTTCATTCCAATCTATTCGGACAATGAAAAGAACATAATTGTTTTGTCTAAAAATCTCATACAACTTTATAAACTTCAGAGATTCTTTATTGTTCCGGAGACGCGCAGAGTGTCTCAGGAAAAGGCATGAAATGGCATCTCATAGATGGGAACTTTATAAAAAAGATTTGCTCTGTTATAAAAGCTGGCTGAGATAGCAGGGCTGGTTTGGGTAAAAAGGAAGCAGAAGTAGAAGCATCTTTGCTGAATCTTGTTAGTTCTTGTAGAGGTAGTAAATCTAGGGGGAAAATCACAATGTTAAAAATGCAAGAATATTGGGGTTTAATTACTTCACAGAAAAAAAACCTGCAGAGAGGATAACTTGTAATACCCAGCAGCTCTCTTAGGGAGTTGACTGAATGGCCTGTTTAATTTGGGGCTATTAAAATATTGTCTATAGGAAATAAATAGAGTGGCAGTTGGAGCCAGTGATGGTCTCATTGGATCTGGAAGGAGCGTCGGTCCATTCTGTGTGAGGGTCATTGTGTACACGTTGTGTAGGGGGAGTTGTGGACATATTGTGGGAGGATAATAATTGTGTACATATGTGTAAGGGTAATGGTGTAGATATTGTGTATAAGGGACTGTCACGGGTGGTTATTTTGGGAAATCCACCTGCATTCATCCTACAAATGCACATCCTACCAATTGTCATTAAAATACTTCTCATACTTAAGGCACTTCAGCGTAGAGCCGGAGTAACAGGGTTTTAAGTTTGGTTTTAAGAGTTTAGCCAATAAAAGGAGAAAATTCTGGAATAACTGAAGAAGTTTATTCATGTGCCCTTAAAGAACCTGATGCTGTGTAGACCCCAGCAGGTTTGCAGCAGGGATTCATCTGTGTCCTGCAATCCCTTTGGAAGAGATGCTTTGTCTTCCCTTTTTGTGGTCCTGGCCCTGTTCTTCACTGGAACTCATGTCTGTAACAACTCTTTACAACTTCAACACCAGTTGAGATATGTAGTGTTTCTTACCTGGGAGCTTTAATACATGTTGTTGCTTTTTCTTTCCAATTCAGGTTGTGAAAGGCCTTACCTATTTGTGGAGCCTAAAGATTTTACACAGAGGTGAGTAACAGATGTTTTCTGTTTTCCAATTAAATACCATATTATTTTATTTTACCAACACTTTCTGCAGAGACAACAGACCATACTAACATCTCATTTGATTCCAGCAGAGTAATTCAGAATGAATCTTCCTCGTGAGCCTTGCAGATTTTCTGATAAAATATTTTTACTGCTCTTCTCTTTTATTGCCCTTCCTCCTCCTCTACAAAGAAAAGACTAAAGAGAGAAATGAATTTTATAGAGATTTAGATGCTTAGGACTGCAAACAGATGCCCAGTGGAAAAATCAGCAAGGAAAATCAGATGTTAACTAGTGTTGAAAATAGAAGATAGGTAATGAATTTTCTGATGTACTTCAGAAATCTCATGTGACAACCACAAGTGTTGCTAGAACTGCAGCTCTCTCAGATTGTGGCCCACTGTCTTCTGGCATGGTCTTGATTTATTAAAGAAACTTAAATCTGCTTGAACAAAAGCCATTCTGGGGCTTTGCTGTTTATTTTCCTTCCTGAAGCTAATCTGTTTTTTTTGGTGTTTGTTTTTTTAAGCTTCCCATATATTTCTTTTTAGTGTTGTTACATTATGTTAAAAATTTGCCTGTTGTGCTCAGTGAGTTCAGATGTAACAGAACTTTGAAAACAAATGTCAGTTCTGGAAACAGTGGGAAATATTTAAAGAACAAGGAAGCCCTTCCCCCTGCTCCACCCCTCAAAAAAAAAAAAAAAAAAAAAAAAAAAAAAAGGAGAAACTCATTACATTTATAATGTTTCTAAAGTGTCTGAAAGTAACTGCTCTGGTTCCTAATGTTACTAACAATCCTGTTTAATTTAACCCATCTGCTCACTCAGCCCATGTGCACAGTTGGAGTGTGCAGTAACTGGCATCATTTGTGATTGAGAGAGAAGTGTAAAGTAGAGAGACACGTAGAAAATGTTAAGTTGCAAAGCAAATAGGTAAGAGCATTTCTTCTGGGGTGCTTAGTTTTGGAGGGGCTGAGAAGTAGCTGTGAGGCAGTGGCAGGGTGGTGAGTCCTGGTGTGACCAGTGCAAGGAGTCAGGCACCTCTGGAGAGTCATCCCAAAATCTGTGCAGTGAGTGGGGAGAAAGTGCTAATGGGAAACACAGATGATCAGTGTGTATTGGGGTCCTGCCCCTCCTTGGAGCTTAGGCTCAGAGTTGTTTGTAGTGGAGGAGGAGATTGGTCCTGCCTGTGTGTAATGGGTCCTGCCCAGTGAGCAGCTGTGCAACAGGACCTGGGCTGCAGTTCCTCCTTGGTCTCATAACATCTCCTTCCTGGGAGATTGCTCTGCTGGGAGAGCACAAGATCTCTCCTGGCTGGGAGAAAGAGGGCTGTGACCAGAGAGTCAGTAGAGATCAAGTCAACACTGGGGTTTTTTACCCCCAGTTAGAGGGTGAGTGAAATGCAAAGGCTGCATGTGTATGTGACCCTGGGCTGTTGATGGGTTAGAAGAACAGAAATAACCCAGACTCTGTCACCAAGTTTGGGACAGTTTACCAAGGAGGCTTCATTTCTGGTGATGGTTTAAGTGTTTCACCTACTAGCCTGAACGTTGCCAGGTGCAGAGATGGATCAGCTCCATCCACTCTCAGCAAGAGGATGAGCAGCCTAGATCCCAGAGCTGCCCCAGCAACTGTCAGGATGAGTATAAAAGAACAGGTAGCTGGAACATCCGTGGCTGGGTATTGCTCTGAATAGGCTCCACAGCCTTTGGCACATTTCTGTACCACCCAAAAAGAAAAATGCAGATTTGAAATTTTTTTTTCATTTTCAATTTTTTCATTCAAGATTCCGGTCACCTCCTGAATGTCATTTGGAGAGAGCACTGTGGTCAGGCAGGAATACTGTAACTGCAACTTTTAATTGTTCTGTAAATGTAGAACCTGGGGCTGATTTTTGCTTTCCCAGTAAAAAAACCCACAGTCTCCCCTCCTGCATGGGTTTCATTGCCTTGACTGAAGAGCAGCTCTGAGGTTTTGATGAATTATGTGTGGTCCTTGCTGTGGTCTGAAGAAAAGCAGAGAAACTGATTTTTCATCACACTTCAGATTTTTCTGGCCTTGGTCTGTTGCTAGATTGAACAGCACTGGGAGATGCCATGGAGGGGATAACTAGCATCCCAGCATCCAGTGGAGTTTCCTCGAGGGGTTGGTTTCCAGTATTATCCCTGCACCCAGTTCTAAGATACAGAACACACGTGTGTACTTCTGTATCCTAAAAATGGATGCAGAGTAATAATACCATGCAAGGAAGATGCCTGTTTCTCCAAGTGTTCAGCTGTCTGCTGGTTTCAATGCATCAGAGGTAAAGGAAAGAAAATGTGGCCCTGACTTCCTTGGTGACACATGCAAAGCAGCCCCTGCAGAAGCTCACACAGGGTAAGGAGTCAAGAATTTCCACCGGGCTGCTAAGGAAGGTGGAGAAGCAATCATGGGGAAGAAGCAGTGCAGCCAAAGACAGCTTGTGGCTAGAGCATGGATTAAAGCAAAGGAGACAAACAATGAGCGAGTCTTTTATTCCAGATCAGACATTTCAGCAAATATTACAGCTTAACTTCAAAACAAACCTTGCAACTAATGAGGTGATAGCCATGCATATTAACAAACCCAAAGCTGTAGTCATAGTCCTCACACCCACATCAAACATAAACATAAGATTAACACCTACACCACTTCTTTGGAAGATGTGAGAATGTCCCAATGATAAGTGTGCTCTTTTCCCCAGAGGATAAGAAGTAGAAATGGAAGGGTAATGAGAAATTAACTTAGATTTAAAACAGAATTAGCAATTAAACAAGTCTAATCAGGTACAAAGTCAAAGTTTGTCTAAAGACGAACCCAAAATCTGTTAAGTTCAAGAATAAGTATAGACCATAGGCATTTTATCTGCTCTGTTTTCCTCTGTTCACACTTCCTTATTAAAGGAAATGTATGAAATAAATGTTACCTGCTTGTGTTTAATTGTACTGATCAGTATTTCAGTGCATGACTCTACTGGGGGCCAGGGTGTATCGCAGAGTTTGGGGACCGTGGCTTCTGACTGGGTTTTAAATCTGTGTCAAGAGTTTTTGGAAGTGTTTTCTGGTTCATGATATGCAAGGCTGAGCTAACTGGAGCAGAGGGGTGCTGGTTGGTAGGGACAGGCTCTTGTGCCATATCCACGAGGAGTTTTCTTGGCAATAACCATAGTTTGCTGAGGATTTCACAAAAAATGAGCATCGTATTTGACTTTTCCCCCTGCTTTGTGA
Organism: Hemiprocne comata; assembly: GCA_020745705.1. Classification (NCBI taxonomy): domain Eukaryota; kingdom Metazoa; phylum Chordata; class Aves; order Apodiformes; family Apodidae; genus Hemiprocne; species Hemiprocne comata. The sequence goes on from CM036596.1 coordinate 20,617,478, forward strand.
GAATTAATCAGCATTGGTGCCATGTATAATGAAGCACAAACAAAAATACTTGGGGGGGGGTTTACACATACAGATCCATGCTTGTGTTTATGTGTGTACAGCTATTCTCACGCGTGCACACTCGTGGACCACTTAGGCTTGTTTGAAACAAAAAAATAATCCTGGCCTCTGCAAAAAGCGTGCTGGTGAGGTCGTGATGGCAAGAGAATATTTTCATTCTTGCAGGAGCCTCACTTTGTTAACAGTAATGTTCTGTGAGCTGTCTGCAGCTAAAATTGTGCTTTTGTGTCTCTTGTCTCCCTTGAACCCGGCATATTGCAGGTTTGTAGTTAAAAGACAGAAAAAGTCAAGAGACAGCTTTTAAAAATCTGGTGTGTTGTTGTTTTAGTTTGGTTCTTTTTTTTCCCCCACAAGCATTAATCTGTTTGTTTTTCAATAAAACAAGACGATTGAAACGTTTGTGTTCAAAAAGCTGAACCTCTGGCAGTTCTCTTTACTGGTGAGTAAGAGCTTGGAGGTCCCACTTCTCTGCAGAGAGGTGAGACGAGTTAGGCAGATCTGTCATGAAGAGGACTTGTTCATCCTCTGTAATGATGCTTCATAGAAATCATTTGTATTAAGCAAGCACTGGTAATGGGAGCATAATGACCCCTTTTGGCTCTTGTTTAAATTCTTTCACTTCTAAACAGTAATATTAATCACAAGCAGATGGTGCAGAACATTACTTATGCACATTTGTTTTCCAAAACCAAAAAAATGTTTAACCCATTAACTGAAGCGGTTTATGAAACGAAAAGGCTAATTTACTGATTGGGTGGTTTTTCTCCCCACTTTTGATGTGAGATATTTTGTGAAGTGACACTTTTGTCTAGAATTGTCACTTCCTTTTTTTCTTTGGAAAACTAACTCAACTGTTGGAATTCATAGCAAATCTTTGCTTGAATCCCCCGTTTGTGGTGCTGCTTAAGTTCTGCTGGAAGGACAGACAGTGTTGTTAGCAGGGCTGGTTTGGCTGCAGCTTGCTCAGTAGAGTCCCTTCCTTCATGGGCTGATCACCAATTGTGGTTTTTTTTAGGGTTTTATTTTTTTTAGTTGTTTGTGGAAGGATTTCAGGATCAAGCAACGCTTAATGAATGACAGACATTTTTTGTAATTACATCGACTTATTGTCACGTCCCATGTGGTAGCAGGGAAGGGGAGATGCCACCAGGTGATGGCTGGATAGAGCCTTGGCTCTTTCTTAATGGGAGGGATCTGGTGGGACAGGGGACAAATGTGGCATGGTGGGTTCCTCTGGTGGGTTGTGTTAAGGAAACAAGGACTTGTGGATTGCACTTGGAGAGCACCCTGACTCTTCCTCTGGACTCATTACATGGTTGAGGCCTTATAGATAGAGAATTTGGCTACGTGCATGTTGCCTCATCATCCCATTCCATGAGGTCGCAGTGTTTCATGCTCAGAGCTTCCTTCTGCCTTCCCAGACCCTTCACTCCAAGGGAGAGGAGTTTAGCTTTGTTAAAAATCAATGCCGCTGATCCAGGCCTGATCCCACAAACCTGTTTCTAGCACCGAAATGTTTCTCTTGTCCCTTTGGTTGTCGACTGCTTTTGTTACATCCTTTCCAGTGACAAGCAAGGGCCTCTTGTTATTCTGCAGCCCCCTTTCACAAGTGTTGGTGCTGTCAGCAGCTGGAATCTCTGGGTGCAAATGCATCTGTTGCTCAGTGCGTTCCAATTCAGCGCAGGCCTAGGAACGAGGGAGCTCTATTGGCTGCCATATTTTTAGAAAGAAGGTTAAACAGGATTACTGTGCATCTCACTGTTCTTCTCAGGGTTCAGGGTAGAGCCTGCTGGTGTGCTCAGCACGTCCTGTTAGATTTAGCAAAGTCACTCCACAGCAGAGGAGCTGTGCTGCTCAGTGGGTTGCCACAGGGAAATGAATATTTGAGTCTCCCTGAAGTTTTAGTTAGAAAACATATTCCTAAAGAGTTGCTGGGAAGCATGTGGGAGGTTTTGTGGCTGCCTGGATTGCTCTGTAGCAGTGTTGTCTGATCACCTGAGGCAGAGGAATAGGTAAAAATCCATTAAAAATGCAGCACACGGATTGAATTCCTGAGGATGGAACGGGGCTCGGGATGCACAAGCTGAGCCTGTCGATGCTGTAACGTGATGGAAACGCTCGTGACTGATTTTGCTTTTGGCTTTGGGGGGAAACTGCAAAATGTCTTGGCAGTATTGATACCTAACTTAAAACATACAGACCCACTTAAGCTACATAACGTACTATGGAATGCTCCCCTTTTGTAAACTGGATTTTTAGTTCAAATATAGGAAGGCATTTAATCAGCTTGTTAATTGAGGTTATACATTTCTACATTACAAAGACAAATTAAGCAAGCTACTGTGGTACCAGAAAACATCTGCTAAACAAAGGCAAACTTAATGATAAACAAAATTAGGTTCTTTTCTAGTTGGGTTTCATCCATCTGCACCCAACTAGTGTTCACTTTTAAAGAAGGCAAAGATACAAGCTATTGCTTTTAATCCATTTTGACAGAAGAAAGCAGTGATTAGGCAAAGCCACTGTGCTCTAATCTTCCCCAGTTTAAGCCAGACCATAACGTGCACATTATGCTTCCCAACTGGCATCCCTGGGACAGAAAGATGCTCAGTGTTTCCTGCACTACAACAGGCTGGATGTTCAGCAGTTTGTTCACATGTCTATTTTACAGTATGCAACAGATTTGTACCAACTTCTTTTGGCATCAGAAGGGGGGTCAGCATTAAGATCTTTGTACTGAGAATCTGGCTTTGCCATGTATATTGATGTTTTATTTGTTGGAGCAGGATTAGTAATAATTTTAAGGCTTTGCTGGCTGTTAAGCACTGTAAAAGCTCTGAGACCGGGAGACTGGAGCTGCTTGATGCAGTGGAAGCCATGGAGGTGGAAGGCAGTAGCTTTGGATAATGGTGTGTTTGTGTTTTGCCCCTGTTCCTGTATGCAGGTGTTTGTATGGGATACTTTGTAATTTTTATAGAACATTAAATCCAGCTCTCCTCACTACCTGGAGCTGAGGGAAGGCTGGTGGAGCAGAGGGAGGCAGGGTTACCTGCAGTGTTGGAATACCAAGTGGCAGGGCTGGGATGAACCTTCAAAGGTCAGTCCTGCTATCCCATAATACTAAACCAGCTTCAGCATTTGCACCATTGCTTTGGGCTTGTTCTTAAATTGTCCCATGACAGAGTTTGTTCCCTCTCTGTCATTTCCCCTTCATGCCATAATCCGCAGAGCCTTTTTTGCAGGCCTGCTCCGGCCTGCACTCCAGGTGGTTGTTTAATCCTGTATTTATGCAGCTGGTTAATCCCTGTGTAGATGTTGTGCTTCCACTTGTCCCTGTTCAATTTCATCTTATTTTTGCAGTCTGATTTTTCCAATTTGTCAAGATCACTTTGAATTCTAGGTCCCATCCTTCAGGCACTTGCTGTCCCTCCCAGATCAGTGTCACCTGCAGATTTGGCCTCGATGACCTTAGGGGTCTTTCCCACCCTAAATGATTCCATTATTTAATAACATGGATTATTAGGATTTGAGAGGTACAGGTATGATGTCCTCTGTGCTACTCACTGTTATGAACCAGCGGCTACATTTTAAATAGGTTTTTGAAATACTTCTATTAAAATCTATCATGCCAATATTCACAGCAGTCTCTGTATTTACAACACCTATCTAGGATAATACAGATTAAATCCATATTATTTTTTTCCCTGAACAGATGTGAAACCATCTAATATGTTGGTGAACACGCGAGGCCAGGTGAAGCTGTGTGACTTTGGGGTTAGCACGCAGGTAATTCCCCCTTTCCCTCTCTGCCTGCTCCCTTCCTAATGGCAAAATGACAAACAGCCCCCCAGCAAGCTCCCCTCTGCTGGGATAGCCCTATTCATTTTTAATCTCTGGGCGACTTTTCTTCATCTGAATATGATTGTTCATTGTTTAATGACAGTAAAAACTGCTGATATTGTAATTACTACTTACGAATAGCAAACTTCATTGATATGCAGCTTTGATCTGAAAGCGTTTTGGCCAGACAAAAGGGAGGGCAGAACGAGAGACGTGCCTGGGGAGCCCAACTGGCCCACAATAAAAATTAATATTGGGACTAACAATAGTGGTGGGCTTTTACAATGTGCAGCACAAATTTTAATTAATTTCCATTTTGGGCCTCCCTGGAGGACTTCTCTGATAGTGACCCACGAGCTTGCTGCGATGTTGATTTGAATTTCAGCACCTTTACTCTCTGCCAAACATGAGGACCAAAGAGAAGGTCAGCCTTGTATTATAAGTTGTCAGAGCCTGTTGTCCCTCCAGCGTATTTAGTGCTGGTTGCATTCAAGTGATGAATGTGGCTTTATCCACATTCTTGAGCCAGATGACTGAAAAATGAGTGCGTTCAATCCTACTTCAAATTGACTTTTTACATCAGACTAGTTTGGGATACTAAAGAGATAAGCATCCTGCTTTGAACAGGGTTGTTGAAGGTTATCTGCCATAAACTGTAACGCAGTGCTTGTTTAAATTGGAGCTCTCATTCCCAACCAAAGAGAGATATAATCGTTTTTAATGCCTTTGCAGATAAATTTGTTCCCTTTTACATAATTTTTAGTTGATTTATAGGAATGATGATTGTAGGTTAAACGAGGAATAATTGCCCATTTTATTTCCACATTATCTTTATATTGTTCTAACAGACTGTTTTGTCTGATAGCTGGTGAATTCTATAGCCAAGACGTATGTTGGAACAAATGCTTATATGGCGGTAAGTGGATTTATGCAGGAATCACATTTAAACAGAAGCCTCTGTTCACACTGTCTTGTTCTGTGTAATGCAGGGTGTTTTCTAACCCAGTTCTCAAACTTCTCTCCTCATCCCAAGCTGTGTCTGAACTGTGTGCCACGAAACAAAACTGACTCACAGACCCACTCCCTTCCTTATCTGTGCTCAGCAGCTCTGTGCTTCTTGCTTGTAGGGAAGAGGAATACTGGAAAAGTGATTTTTCATGTATTTTTAGTTGCCTTTACTGCACTGTAACAACTGGGAATGAAGAAGAGAGACAGTTCAGTGTTTACAAAAAAAAACAGGTTTCCACTGAGCCTGTGGCTCTTTGCAGCCCACTGACAGTCGGATATTGCCCAAGGTTTGGGAACTGCTGCTCCCAGTCCTCGCTCGGGCAAAGCACTGAAACATGTGCAGGCATCTCACAGACTTATAGATACCTAAACATGGGGTTCTCTGTGTGAAGCAACCACAGAAATTTGAAGCTAAAATAACTGGTTGAAGAATTTTAGGGCATTAAATGACATGTTGTGTAATCTTCATACCATACGTACCCAAGTCATCAATATGTTTCACTTTTCTATGTAAATTTCAGCCAGAATGCTTGTTATGATGAGACTGCTTTTCTCCTTTTTCTGTACATTAAAGCATAAATTCCCATCATGTGTAGATGTGTCATCTGGGGGAACCCTGCTGCTGTCAGCTGGGCTGGGAGGTTTGGGTGTAGCAGCTGTAGCTGACCTGACAACTGGTGTGTGGTGTTCAGGTCATTGAGATTAATGGTGACAAGAGCCAGTCTGAAAGTAAACTACCCAAGTCAGGGTGTATTTTCCATTAGATCAATTGGAATAATTTTAGTTCTTCACTTACCAGATGTGAGAACTTCAATGCTTTGTTTTAGAGTGACCTATTAACTGTTGCCTTTTATTTTTGGCCTGAAAAATTCTTTGAGCAAGAGTGGAGTATTATATTGGAGTATTAATGAGGAAAAAATAGCTGTTCGGCTTCGTTTAAAAAAAAAAAAAGTGTAAACAATGCAAAGTGGTTGATACTTGTGTTTTTCAAACCTGAGAAAAGAGGAGAGAGAAATCCATGACCTTTAATCGCTTTCAGGGATTTTTTCCTACTTTCTTGTAAGAAGAAAGCAGACCAGGGTGTCAATTTATTTGCTAAGTGCTTTTCTAGTCAAGGTTTACTCATTATGTGGCCTCTGAAACACTCTTGTCACCATCCTAGAAAGACTTGGGCTGTCCTGTGTCATCAGACAGAAAAATGTTTTTAAAAAAAGAAAAGAGAGGAAAAAAAAATATCTGGTCTTCTGTATTACTCCTTTGGCTAGTAAGCTTACTGGTGTAATGCCTCCATTTTCTGTAAGAGCTGGAATATAGTGATTCAGACAAATAAACAGCTTCAAATTAATCAACTTTTCCAACTCAGCTTAGAGTGGTCTTAAGCAGGTCTGAGAATGAAATTGTATTATGCTTTAAGTGTACAAATCAAGATGACTGTTCTCTTTCCCAGGTGTACATGGAATAAATTACCTTTTTTTCTCTTATTGGGACATGATTTAAGCATTGAAGGAGTAGATAAAGGTTATGGTGAGTGGATTTAGGTTATGGTTGGACTGGATGATCTTTGAGGTCTTTTCCAACCAGGATGATTCTGTGATTCTGTGACTGTGGATGAATGTGATGCGTTCACCTGTTAATTGAAAAAGAGAAGTTTAAGCTAAATCATACTTGATCTGATTTCTTGTGTTACAATTCTTTTGCTTGCTGAATGAGTCATTTGCCATCATCAAACTTATAGTCTAGTCATCAAAAAATAATCAAGATATGATCTTTAGCTTTGGTTTGTCTGCCTGCTTGGCAGACTGAGAGTGAATTTGAAACCATTTAAAAATTGAGGTTTCTGTTTGAAGTCAACAAGGAAAAAAAGCTTTTTTTATTGATAAATGAAGATTTCCAACAAAAACACATTTTCTGTGAAATCTTTTTATCAGCACTTGATACAGGAAAAAAAAAAAAAGGATTAAAAAAGTAGCCAGTTGTAGAAATTTATGAGACCAAGTGTTTTTGAGCTGTGTATCCTTAGGATGATCTGTGTTGCACACTTTATGCAGGTGTTATTTCCCTCTTTTGCACACTCTTCAATCCATGGGACTAGACTTTTTGTTTAACTGTGCAAATGATTTCATAGAATCACTGAGGTTATTTCCTTGCCACTGGCTTCTGTGAATACAGAACTTGGAAAGATAAGCTGCTGTTTGAAATTCAGTGCTTAAAAATCCTGTCCCTACCTGATGACTGGCTGGCCTAGGCTAACTGTGCTTAAGGAAGGCTTGCCGTAAGGAACTTTAAAAATTAAATAATTAAGATTTTTGGATCACTGTTCAGCTCAAACCAAGAGAGTCAAAAGGATTTTGCCCCAGTTAAATTCTGAGGTGGTTTTTTAGGTGGTGGCAGCTGTGGAAGGTCCTTCAGGTGGGCAGCAGTGTGTTTTTTACTTAACGTTCACGCTGCGATAAAAGCTCCTGACCTGGGATTAGCAGTGCAGAGTAAACACCCGAAAACACATTGGACTGGCACTAATTTGGGAGTTGGTTTGCTAAAAAAAGGTCTCTGGATTATTAAAGACTGAAAATACAGCCAGTGCTTCATAGGTGGCTGGGCTAGACAGGTGCATTAGCAGCACAGTGGGGAGAGAAGTCTCATGGAGCCTTTTATTGTTACATTTCATGCTGTACTTGACCTTGGAAATGCTTAAATTGTACCTTTCAAGTAAAAACTAGCAGTTACATTTTACAGCATTCTATTTCATGAGGCATTAAACCTGCTATTAATAGTTTTGAGCCGAGTCTTTTTTTTTTTTTTTTTTCCTATAGGTCAAAAATGAAATTAAAAAGTCTATACAATGAAATGGCTGCCATGTGACTTCACTGATTCTTCTGCCTTCAGTAACTTCACTTTTCCAGCCACTAATGACTCCCCAGCCCCTTGACTCAACATCAGGGGTCTGTTTTCCTACCTGGATGTAGCAGTAGGTGGAGGCACCGTTGGATTCCCACAACTTAACCTTGGCTTTGTGGAGCAGGTGGAAGCCTTTGGCTTTTGTTGTTGGAGAAAGCAGCCCAAACACAAAAGCCAAGGCCAGCAGTGGCAGCGTGTGCCCTCAAACCTGAGCGTAACCGAGTCCTCTGCTCTTGCAGAAGTGGCAAAAATCAATTGATGGGGCACGTTTGAAGGGTGGGTTTGCTCTCTGCTGGGTTAGCTGGTGAGCTCGAAGCTTCTTTGCGTTTTCTCAGTTGGTGTGTTTGCCCCGGGCTGGCTTTTGTGGAATAAGTTGGTTTGTTTGCTGGGCTGAGGAAGGTGTTTCTTTCTGTCTCTTTGCAGCCTGAGCGGATTTCAGGAGAGCAGTATGGAATTCATTCGGACGTTTGGAGCCTTGGGATTTCCTTCATGGAGGTATGCAGATATCTAGCATTTTCATGTGCACATTGCAAGAATCAAATGAAATCTTACATGAAAATATTTTAATGTAGTCTTTGTATACCCTTTTATATGTGCATGCTTTTAATTATTGTTAAATTTCTGGGCTGTATTTAGAATGGATTTGTTCTGACTGCGTTCAGTTTGGTGTGATATCAAAAGCCTCTGTACAAACCACCTGACAGTCTTAAAAAGCTCTAATAAAACGATGAGAGTAGAAAGTAGGGCCTGGTACATGGATGCCTCTGCATCCTTTCAGCACCTTCAGGATTGAAGATGACCAATGTAAGAAAGAAATCCTTTGCTGTGAGGGTGGTGAGACGCTGACCCAGGTTGCCCCAAGGAGCTGTGGCTGCCCCATCCCTGGAAGTGTTCAAGGGCAGGTTGGATGGGGCTTGGAGCAACCTGGTCTGGTGAGAGGTGTCCCTGCCCATGGCAGGGGCTGGGACTGGATGGTCTTTAAGGTCCCTTCCCACCCAAACCAGTCTGGAATTCTGTGATACGATTCTGTGATGTTCTTCCTGACTCCCAGTGGAATGCAGTGCTCCAAGTGCTGAAGTCCTGTAGCATTTGCTGCCTGCTGAGTAAAAAATGTATTTTGATGCACAGCAGCAAATCCAGTGATTTACCCTGTAGACCAAGATACATGGAGTTTAGTTTAGGACGATTAGCAGGTAGCCTGTCTGGTCATGGGTTTGATTTAAAGGATGAATTTCACATTATATTAGCCAACATTAGGAAAGCTCCTTTAATTTGCATTTTCTCTCCTCTTTTAAACCTCAAATTTTTTTTTTTCTTTCTCACTTTCCACAGCTGTCTTCTGAACCAGATGTACAAAAACCAATTTGGTTCTGTGTGCTTTGTTAATTGGTATGTCATCTGGTCCTTCGAGACCTCTCTTCAACATGATCGCTGTTTTATTGAAGTGGTTTGAGTGATGTGTTAAATGATGAAAACAAGGATAGTGGCTTAGAAAAACGTCTCAAAAAAAGGTGAAGAAGATGCTCAAAGAGCCACACAAGGTCACTGTCATTAGAGTAACACTGTATTGACATGGGGATTGGTAGTGGAGCCACCCAGGCCCTTGTTGATGGAACTGTTAAAAAGGGAAGGTAGCATTTGCTGTAGGATTTTAAAATCATCTCCACTCCAATCCCTACAACTTCAAGCTAGCACAGCAGCAGCACGTTAATTTAAAAGAAATGGCATGTTGGGACCAAGTTACCAAGGGCTGTTCTGACATATGATAATGTATCAGCTAAGTAAATCTCATTTTCTTTCATATTCTTCTAAGCCTTGAAAATATCTTAAATTCCTGTGCTGCAAAGCTGTGTGTAATGGGAATCTGAACTGGTGCTTTTGGAGGTTAAGCAGATGGCCCCAAAAAAACTTGCTGGCAGAGTGTGAAAAGTATTAGATGTGGGAAGCACCTAAGTTTTGAGAGATTGGTGAGCATTCTTGTTCCTTTTGAAGTAGGAGGTGTCTGAGGGTGCTCAGTCTTCCCTTTTTCAAAAACAAAAAATAATTATTTTTTTTTTAAAGAAGAAATGCTGCTAGCCTTTTTATTCTTTTTTTTGGAGTTTGGATTTCTTCAGGCTTTTCTGAAGTGAATTAAATTTCTTACATAATCTGTAAGACTATTTAAGTGTTTCATCACAGATAGTTTGTGTGGGTTTTTGTGTGATAATCGGGTTGGTATTATACTATATTGAAATGTAGGAAATTAAAGGTTTTATGCCACCAACTGAGTACATTTTGGAAGCAGAATATGAGCTCGTGTGCTTGGCTATGATACCTTTTTTCACCTCCTTTCTATCACATCCTAATCTCTACTTTCCACTGTCCTCTGCTGAGAAGAGCAGCTGCTTTCCCGTGTTTCAGGCCTCCTTTTCTTGCAAAGAATCATCAGTGTTGTCTCCTTCAGGGAAGAGGAGTTTGTTTTAGTTCTAATGTTAGAAAGAAGTTCTTAAAACTCCCAAAATGAGAATTCTAAGTTTTCAGTCATCTGTGTTGTCTGTATATTTGCAAGAGGTTTGAAGGGTCGCTAGTTGTTTGTGACATTGGTGTTGAGGTGCTGTTCCAGGTCATACTCCAAGCAGTAGTAAGCCAGATTCCAGCAGTCGTGGGCATTCCTGTATACAGGAACACCAGGAGATATCCAAGCACCCTGCCTTGTGTCGGGTATTACAGGCAGACACACGGATCTCCTGAGCAGTCTAACACACTCCATGCCTTGGCAGCAATGTGGAGTCACAGACTCTTCAGCACACTTGGGCTGGGAGCACAGATGGATGTGTAACAAGAGCCCACTTAGACCACAAAGGCAGAGAAGAGGAACGTGTCTGAAGAAGGTGCTAGAGGAGAAGCAGGTCTGCTTTAACGTGATTCTCTTAAAGCACTTCAATCTTTAAGATGTTTTACTGGATAGAACTGACATAAAGACTCATGTATATGAAACCCAGTCAAGGAGAGGAGGTTTCAGAAGAACTCTTAAGGAGTCTAAAATATGGGATCAGTCACATATCATTAGCTTTGAAGTGATTATGGTTCAAGATCAATGTGGTGAGCTGATCTGCAGGAAGTTCTGCAGACCGTGATTTCATCTTCTGCAGGATTTCACTGATGTGTGGACATTGTGGTTGGTCTTTCATCAATTTTACACCCTTACCTAAACAATAGCAGGTAGACGTGTGGGAGGACAATCTGAGGCCCAAAGCTTGATGGTACAGCATATTCTGCAGTGGCACTGGACACTTTGTGAAGGTTTGAGAGAAAAGGGGACGGTCGTGATGGGGCAACTGTGGATGTCTGTCTGACCATGCAGTGACCTACAGTGTTGAATGCTACCCTGAGTAGAGGCAGGAGGAATATTAATTAAAATAGCCCCATAGAAGATGGCAAGGGAAATAAGAAATTGTATTTAATGTCCATGCAGAGCAGAGGTGTTGATACTGTAGCAAGATACTTGGCTGAAGCGAGGTGTCTGTGATCAAGTGACAGTTCTTGCTGGACTTGTTCTTGCTTTTTGTGTGCTTGGAATGAGCAGGATTTTGTTTTGCTCGTTTAAACTAAAGAGGCTGGGACAGACCTTGCCATGATGCTGCTGCTGATGCTGGTAGAGCCACTGAGAATGGCTCCTAGCATGATTTCCCCATTCCTACATAGAAGATTCCAGAAGTTCTTAAATTAATGCCATGGATGGATCTGGGCACATTTCAGTAGATACACTATCATGTGTCTGAAATTATTCTTCTTTCCCCTTTTTTTCCTTTCTAAATTCCAACCTTCCCCACACTAATAAAAAACCCACACCTCACTTCTGTGCCCAGCCATGTAATAACCAGCAGTGCTTGGATGTGATGGATGTTTGTCACTCTAAATAGTATTAGTATTAGAGAAAACTTAAACCAAGTGTTTCTGAAAATGCTGGATTACCATTTCCATGGGCTGACATCTTCTCTCTGCTGGTAGGGCCTTGAGCAGTGCTGGTTTCTGTGACCCCTTGGCCAGACCCTTCCTGGACAGGAACAAACTTTATGGAGAAAAGGCCTTGTTTTGGTTTCATGAAGTATGGCTGGGAGTGGACTCATGCCTGGAGCTGCCTCACAGCTTGGATCATGGATGATTGTGTAGGTGTGATTATTTAGCAACATCTTTTGTTTAGGATTAAGGAAAACAAAGAAATAAAAAGTGCTTTTTTTTTTTTTTTTTTCTTTTTTGCAATGAGCCTCATCCTGTTACTGTCTATTTTTAAGGACTGTAATAGTGTGATGTTTGTGACTTGCATGGACAATTCCTTGCAGGTTTTGCTCAGCTGTTGAGTGTGGCTGTAACACACTGAGAATTTTGCTCAATAACCTGGATAGTTCTCATTGTATTCATGTAGTTTTAATCATTCTGTACAGAATGATGCGTTTTAGAAACTTGTTCTTAGGAAAAAGCTGGCCTAGATTTTTCTTTCCCCCCCTCCCTTGAGCTATTTTGAGTGATTTCTCCAAGCAGTGGCCCTTAGCTCTGTTTTCTCATCTGCCATCTTCAGTGGCCACCAGGATGAAGACAGACAATGTCCAGCTCCATCACCATCTTTGTGGTAGCGGAATGAGAAGTCAAGGTACCAGTGCCTGAGGGTTGGGTCATGAATTAATAATTGCTGTGTGGTGGGGGAGGCCCCTCAGAATAGCTGCAAACGGGGAAGTTGCCTGGCAGAGTGCTATCAATCACTCAGTGACCATAACTTCCAGTAATTAGTGTATTTTATGGGCCTTTGCTTCAGTGACTCGGAAGCACATATGCTCCACTCACAGCTAAACTTAGCCAGAGTAATATTCCAGGATGATTTATCCGCTTGCTGCGCTGGGATGTAACCCTATATTAGGTGAAGATTGTGAACTAAGCTGCAATAAAGTGGAAGTTTAGGTACAGTTTGCACGGGTTGAGACCTCCATGTATCATGTTTCTCAGCAATTGCTCTTAGGCCACTGTGGGCAGGCTGTGCAGCAGCAAAATAAATAACCCAGTGCTCTACCTGGGTAGATGGATGAGTGGACAATTGAGGGACAGCATCAGCTGTGGTGTATTTGTAAACTATAACTACATGTACTGTAGATGAATCCTGCCATGCTGCCTGTTCTCATGGGGTAGTATAGTCAAAAATAAGTCCAAAATTTAGCAATGTTTGTCAGTCGAGTCTGCCTTTCCCTGCTGTTTAATTGGTGTGCGTGGCAGACCAACTCTGGCGCCACTGGAGATGGAGAACACTGAAGCTGAGCTGCCTTTCCACCACATTTAACGTTGTTTTAAAATTTTCTTTCGGTAGTGAATCTACATCTGGCAAACAAACCAGCGGGCAGCGTGGCTGCTCAAGCAGGTGGCTCAGAAATCTGCATGGAGCATTTGTGGGAATTTTGCACCCGACTGTTTCCACAGATTGGCCCTGAAAGGCCCGTGTCCCACCTTTCTCCCTTCAGAAAAGGCGCCGCTATTCTCAGCGACACCTTTGAAGACGTAGCAGTAAAAGCCTGGTAATATAAGGGATTCGTGGCCAGGAAGAAACGTGCAATTTAATCATGATTGTCTGCAGCCTTTAGATTGCAGTGCATTCACTATAGTTCATATTTAAAAGAAGTCAAAGTGAAACTAATTATCTTTAATTAAGGCGAATTAGGCCTCGATTTTTAATATATTTTATGTGGAGAGATCTCGAACTCATCTGCTCAAGCCAAGGAATGTCCCAAAGGTTATTAGGGCATATTTCTGGTGGGCCTGATGGTATTAGTAATAACCTTCTTCCTCATAGTCCTCGACAGGAACAAATATGTCACTTCATCAGTCTCTGTTACCCGCACTTATGCCCCTCCGCAGGGGTCGCAGATTCCACAAGTTCTCAGCTAATGGCGTTATACATTAAAAATTGAAGCTTTCCTCACTCTGAGGCCTTTCAAGGCTTTGTTCTTAAGCCCCAGACACTTCGGAGTGCAGCTGCAAACTATAGGCAGAAGATTAAATTAATTTGTAACTCTTTTTTTTTTTTTTTCGTCCTGCATTACTAAATCCTGCACATTTAATTGAAACCCTACTTCAAGATGCTTTGTGTTTCTGTTCTTCTTTGTTGTCAGTTTAACCTCAGAAGCACTTTAACGCTGGTAAATTGCTGTTATATCCTTTTGGATTTTATTTTTTTTTTAAAACTGTGCAATAAGAGGACAGTGAAATTGATATTAGAAGGAAAGAAAAATCTTAGAGTAGTTCTTGAGGTATTTAATATTTATTAAGGTCCATACCCTGCAGAGTTTCAGGTGATTTTTAAGCCATCTATCTAGGAATGTATAAATTGGTCTTGGAATGAAATTTCACCTGGGGAATTTTATGTTATCCAGTAGTTAAGTCTGATTTTTAAAGTTTCCCGTGTCTGAATGTTCCGAAGTGGCGGCTGCTTTTCCATAAAATGAGGGTTTAACTGCAGTGCACAATCTAAATGCAAAATCCTTAGATGGAAATTTAATTGTGTAAAATGTGCACAAGGTAATTAAGAACAAATTTTAGAACATTTCAGACTATAAAGTCCTCCTTCAGCTAGATCACTAGCGATATTCTAAGTGCTTATTTTCAATTTGCAGTTATGCTGAGAAACATGGAACGTGTCTAAATTAAGAATAAAAACATCCCATGCTTTTCAGTATAACTGTAAATTAAAAAACAACTTGTACAACATAGACAGTAATCTGTCTATTGCCTGAGTGTCCTAAAAACATGATTTGAACTTCCTTCACTCAGTCACTTTTTTGAATGGGATAAGGGCCAGGTTGGTAATTCATGTTTTCAGTTCCAGAATTATTAATTACATCATTTCCACAAGTCATTTTTGTTTTGTGTTCTCATACCTGCTCAGTGCAGAGGGTTTAGGCACCTGCCTCAACTGAAACTAGCTGCCTTTTGGTATTTTTACTTTCATTTATGTGTTTTGAGGTATAATTTGTTAAAATCAACTTACACACACGCTGTACCCCTGCCTGTTATTTCATAACCTGGGATTATTTCCCAGTTTATCAAGTACTGGTTTAAAGTACGATGGTGCACCTTGGTCCAAATCTGGGGGAAGGTTCCTGTCAGGTACTTGCACATCATTTCTCAGGACACAACCTCACTGAACACCATAAGATTAGTGTTTTAAGAGCTCTGATAGGCTGCTTGTGTGTCTAAGAAAGTAATAGTTTAAACAAAATACACACTACCACCCCAAAAAAAAAAGCCCTACCCAGACATGTAGTTGCTCTAAAGTGAAGTGGGGTAGGAAGGGTTGCTCTGACATGTTTCTTGCTGATATGGTGTGACTCTCTTTTATATTTCCATACCATGCTGGCAGTGCAATTCACTGGGACTTTTTAAACAATTAGTTTTACAGTCGTCGTGTAGTGGGAAGGTAGCCAGAGGGACACGAGGACCAGCTCCTTGAAGTTTAAACATTCCCTTCTCCCCTCCTTAATATCCAGAACTCCATAAAATACTGATCAGTTCCCGACCCTAACTAATGTGAATGGAAATAGTGTGTTGTTAAAACAATGCTTTAAAACTGAATTGCAAGTTCCTGAGTTTCCTTGGGTGTGTGCAGAAGAGCCAAGTTTTTGATAGTGTGTTAGTTTGGTCGTTTACATTGTTGTTGTGTCCTGCAGTGGCCTCGTGCTGCATGTGTTTGTGTGACTTCCTTGAGACAGATGATAGAGAGTATGAAAATCCCTTTAGTGAAGCTCTAATCTGTTTGTTTTTTGGGTTTTTTTTTTCCTTTAACCATGACACTATTTATAAATCTAAATCTACATACAGAGGTCATTGGTTGGCTGAACTTAAACCATTTTACTTAGTAAATTTAATTAAGAAAATACAGTGCAACTCATAAGCAAATGAGTTTTTCCTAGTTTTAAACCAAACCACCCTCTTGAGTGCTGATTGCCTTGCTCGACCCCTGGTGATACAGAAACAGGCAAAATTAAAAAGGACATTAAAGCTTCATTAAATCTGAAACACATTTAGTACAGTGACATATCTGCAGGCTATTTCAGGGAAGATTACATACTCTTTGGTAAGTTTCTTAATTTATAATACCTTGACAATCTTGCAGGGAGGAAACAAGTCTGACTAGATGAATTGAGGGATGGTTCAGGGGGTTGCAGAACTGGCCCATGGTCCATCCTTTGCGTTGCTTTGCGGTTCTCACTCAAGGAGCAGCTTCACAGAGAAACGTGTTTCTTTTTTAACAACCCCCAAATAACTTGATCCTGATGCATTTTTGGATTCTTCAAAGCTCATTTATACACCCTGTACTTAGATCTGGCAGAAAGCTGCTCTTTCGCAGATTATTCTGCTGCCTTTGGAGCCCCTGCTGAGGCCTGTGGTGGTCAGGGAGAGGAATCATCAGTGAGAATCAAAATAAAGCTTAGTTTGAAGTAATTGTTGAGGCAGTGATTGTTTTTCTGCTTAAATAAGGTCTGCAGAAGGATGCCTTCTGCATAGAGCCGTAATTATTTCCTTCTTCTACAGTGGGATAACTATTGCATTCCTACAAGTCTGTAGGTAAGGTAGTGGCTGTTCTTAAGCCAGAAGTCATTGGAAGAAAACAGGATTTCTTCTACTTCTGTTC
The DNA here is from genome assembly GCA_020745705.1 of Hemiprocne comata. Lineage (NCBI taxonomy): Eukaryota > Metazoa > Chordata > Aves > Apodiformes > Apodidae > Hemiprocne > Hemiprocne comata. The sequence continues at coordinate 20,633,934 of CM036596.1, forward strand.
AGGGCAAAGTGTTTGGCATTTATAGGTTTATTTCTGGGCATCTATAGGCTACCAGAGCAGTAGTGCTTCTTAGGATCCCCAGCAGCCTCTTGGAAGTTAAGGGTGGTCCTCCCAAAAGAAGAGAAGGTGAAAAAGGGTATGTTTCAGTAGCTCCTGGTCCTTAAGATTGTGCAGAACAGAAAATGTAGGGTCTTTGCTTAACTATTTAGTAGTGTATTTCAAAGCCTGCTGACAAAGGGTGACTGGAGTGACTCTCTGAGGTGGGAGGAGCTGTGAACCAGACACAAGTGATAGAAGGGATGGTGATCAAGCCTGCTTAGCTCAAGTGGGTTGGTGGTGAGGATGAATTTGCTGTGAAGGGAAGCACTGCACTCAGCACGGCACCAGAGCCAAACCTGAAAGGCAAAATTCACCCCAAAATGTTGAGTCTTCAAGGCAAACCTGGAAGACAAAGCACAGAAGAAACCCAGAGGAGGAAGGTAGCTTAAATTATATCACTTTGGAGAACCTGAGGAGATCTTGTCACCTTAATGTTGTTCCCTGTTCCAGTATCTCTTGCAAGCCTGATTTCTTCTGGGGGTGTTCAAGGCCAGGTTGGATGGGGCTTGGAGCAACCTGGTCTGTTGGAAGGTGTCCCTGCCCATGGCAGGGAGCTGGGACTGGATGATCTTTAATGTCTGTTACGCAAACTCCCACTGATGAGATATTTGGGAAAGACTGGGCTGTTTTTTCAGAGTGATGCCTGGGAATTTAGCCATGCAAAAAAATTGTTTCCTCTCTTTGGGTTTCTCTCACATGCCTCTCTTACACAGATGCTTCAAGACCTTCTCTGTTTTTGTAATGTCTTTGCTCTGAGGATCTGGAAGAGGTTGACTTCCTAAGGCTCACAGCCAAAGGGCTGGTACGAGACTGGGTTTGGATGGCAGCTGGAATTGCAGGAGCACAATCTCTGCTGGTGGCAGGTTGCTTCCACTCGTGCCATCAGCTTCTGCTTATTACCTTTCCGTGCCCTTTTTCCTGAACAGACGAGGCTCAAGTATGTCTACCAGTCTTTGCCCCAGCACTTCCCCACCTTGCTACAGCTCTGTCTGTGCCTTGTTGTTCACAGGTAGGGTAGTTTTGTGCTGCTGGCCAGGTTGAAATTTCATCACAGGTTAGCAGAGCTGCCTCAGCTGCAATCTGGCAAGGTCAGGTAACCACAGCTCAAATATCCGAGGCAATCCTTGTGCCCTGAGAGAGCTTTTGCCCAGCCCTGACGTGAGGTTTAGCACTGGCAGTACATGATCTGATGGCTTAGGCTTTAGCATTGATACTTGTTGCTCAGTCTGATGTGGATATCCCTAGGGTATCAGGCAGACACATGGATGATAGTAGTGCATCCCTCACCTTGTTGGTAGACCTCCTCCTGAAGGTTGATAAATTTAGGCAGGATTCATGAAGGTGTAGAGAAGTTCATCTGACTGTGGCTCCTCTGTAAACCGTGGAGAGAGGTGGGCTTGTCCAGGGAGCAGAGCTGTCTGGGTCAAGACTGAAAGCCTTTGTCCCTCACTGAATAGCAAAGAAAATAACTAGCTGTATTTTGCTGAAATTGTTTCCAAAGTTCAGATACCAGATGGGAAAACCTCAAGTCTTGTATGAAGAACTTATCATGGAATAATTATCATCTATGGCTTGATGGCAACAGTAGTGTTGCTGTTGGGTCTAGTACTTCTGCTAGCAGATACTCTAGGAGTGCATCAAGTGACTTATAAACCAGGTTGATACCATGTGCAATGGAAAGTAGATCTGAAGAAAAGACAAAGTGTCATTTTGCAGGTGCCACCATCTCTCCCCAGATCCCACTCACGGGTTCCGAGCTGGGTTTGACACTGATAAGGACACAAATCTCAGCAATATAACCCAGATTTTACTCTGAGCCAGTTAAGGAAGGACTTTGGGAGTTCAGTGCACGCTCTACAATACCTGTTCGTGGCAGATAATTATCAGTAAAGGTCAGTGTCGTTGGCCTCACTATTGAGGCTGAACTGGTTTAATTTAGAGAGTCCTCAGGAACTTGGGCATCAAACAGCTTTACTGAGGACAAAAGAGCTTGAGAAGTACAGAAGTGGCCAGGAATGTGGAACAAGGGGTAATTGTTGTGAATGGCTCCATTCTAAATACAGCTCTTTGTGTGTTTGCAGAATTACTTCTGCTGACGTTTTCCGATTTATACAATAGTAAGAGTTGAGTACTTTTCTCTCTTTAAGAAAATGTGCCCTCCATGCAAATCTATATAACTAGACAAATATTATTTCCTTTCCCAGCTTGCTCTTGGGAGGTTTCCATATCCTCAGGTAAGATTGTTCATTACTGCTGTTTGCCACTGTGACATTCATTCCTATGTATGAAGGTGCAGAGAGCAATTGTGAACATTTGAGCCACATACAAATAAATCTGTCCTGTTAAATTGAAAAGTGGTATCTTGAAGGAGTCATTTAGAAGTCTCTATTGATTTTTTTTTCCCCCCTCTCTTTTTCTCTTCTCCAAACTCTAGATTTTCTTTCCCTGGAGCGAATGAAAATGACGATGATGTTAATGACTGTTTTGTTGTGAGATTATAAAATAATCCAGTATGTACAACAGTGCTTTTGAAGCAGGAAGGTGTATCAACTCCTTTTTTATATTTTCATTTTTAATTCCAAATGTGAATAATGGTACAGTGGTCCAAAATCTTCTCAAATCAAAATGTGGATGGAATACTTAAGGGGGCTCTGGATTTTCCCTTTTAGGAGGACCTAATATTAGTATTTTATGTAGATACTGGCATTTTCTGACTTCCCACTGACCTAACTCAGTTTCATTGAAGTGGGTGGTAGAACTATTTCCACCTTCAGTGGTGAGGCCAGTGCTCAGCCTTGCATTGCCACGTCGTATTTTACTTTCCATGCTTGAAAAAAACATGAAGTTGTGAACAATACCACCAATCCAGAAATACGTTTGATGATTACTTCAAATTTGTATTGCAAGATGGATTTTAGAATTCATAGTAGCAAACTATTCTGTAGTTCCTCAAATTATTCTTTCCTGGGAGAAAGGGAAAAGTGAAGTGTCCAGGGACTAAAATGAATTATTTGAATGTGGTTTTTATGTTTTCGTATGTTTTATGAACAGTGTTTTCTGCATCTTGGTCTGTACAGATCAGAGTGCCTGGAGGCATGTCTGATTTAAAGGTGGTGTTGGTCTGTGCTCTTTAAGCATCTATTAACTTGCTATTATTATGCAAATAACTGTTGTAATACACATACTAATTTATGCATGGTTAGATTATGCAGATGCCTCACAAACATGGTTATTGAATAATAGGCTGGGACTCATTCTCTCTCCCTTTTTTATAAACTGTTTTAAGGAAATTCTCCTGACACTTTTATGGACTTGCAAAGGTTTTGCATTTGTAGAAATATACTGATTTTCCACTTCTCCTGTGGAAAACGTTTCCTGACTGAGAGAGCTGTGGCTGGTCAGCAGAACATACTTTGCACATTTTACCCGTATTTTAAAACGTCCCCTCTTCTTTGAAGAGAAGGCTGA
>CM036596.1:20642500-20647500 GCA_020745705.1 Hemiprocne comata
TTATGATCTCGAAAGACTTGATCTTGTGTATTTTTTTGCTTTCTAACCCTGCCAGTGCCAGGCAGTCTGAGGGAGCAGGGGCTGGGCTGTGTTTTGTGACCATCGCTCCAGGACATGTTCTGAGTGAGAAGTTGAAGCAGATCCTGAAATGAAATGATGTTTGTTGCCATGAGAGCTACTTACCAGGAGAGGGGAAAAAAAAAGCCCCACATCTGGGAGGAAACACTGACGTCTCTTCTGAGAGATTTTTGCAAATATGGAAGGATCTCCTGCATGAGTTGGTGCTTCTGTGGAGTGGGAGATGTTCCTGCAGTGCCTGGAAGGAAACATCTCTCTCAGTTGTAGTTCCAGCAGTTGATGCCTTTGAGTGACTTGTTTGGATGAGGAGTGACCCCTGGGAGTTGGGCTCTCCTGAGGGAGCAGGCTGTGGTAGGTGGGTTGATTGGTGTGGTTGGTTGGTTTAGGTGGCCGTTTGCAAACTGTCAGCCAATGTTGGATTTACTGGAAATGTACATCTTGGCTCTGTTGGCTGGGAGGAGGAGGAGGCATGGTTCATGGAGGATGAATAGAGACAAGGGTGCAGCAGATCCCTGCTCCATTTTGCCTGTTTCCTTACCCAGGGTGCATCCATAGGAGCTCAGAAATTAATTGTGGCTCTGAGCCTGTTTGAGGAGCGAGAAGGACCTGCTCCTCACGGGGCTGGGAGATTGGGAGGCACTTCTGGAGACAGTCATAGAGGTCCCAACATTTGCTCTTCCCTAACTTCATGCACTGGTAATGCCAGAAGCTGAGGGCTGTTCCCAACATGCCTTGTAGGAGCACACAGCACACGTGACCTTCTCCTCCTCTGCAGGGCGATGGTTCCTCAACATAGTGAGGAGCCCCAAGGATCAGAACAAAAGTGAATGATTTTGAGGTCTAGGCAAGTGTTTCCCTTCCACATCACCTGTTTTTCTGCCAGCCCTGTGGAACCATGGGTCCAATTCATGGGGGAGTGCAGTGCTACATGTGGTGGGCAGTCTGATGACATGGGAGAGGATGCTCATTGCATAGCTTCATACCTTTCATTGCCCAAACCTGTTCAGCACCTTGGTTTAGTTAGACAGCCAGATTTTTTGCTGCTTTGGATTATTTCCTTTCAGATGTCCCTAGAATTGTGTCAGCTCAGGGTTTTCTGGATGGGTTCCAGTGACAGGTTTTAACCGTTGACATTTTTACCTATTTTCTTTTCAAGCTAGAAGGGACTTGCCATGGTGTGCTTACGAGGAGGGACAGACCTGATGGACATTCTTCTGCTGCTCCTCAGTGCTCCTGGTATTAGAGGCTCTCTTGTTGCCTTAGATGATAATTGGTTCCTCTGCTCTGGTATTGGAAAGGTTTTCCTCGCTGCAGGGTGTGGTGGTAGTTGCGTGTAACATGGAGAGGAGATGCAGGAGGTTGGTGGTTGTGTCACCCTTGCTCTGTCTTCAGACTAAAGACCCCAGTTCTTGCAGTCTCTCCTTTCCAGACTGCTGGCTCTTCTTGTGGTTTTTCTTGGAACTTCCTGTGGCTGCCCCACAGCTCTCAGAGGATGCACAGGCTTAGACACATGGAGCAAGGAGAACAGCTAACTTGTGTCTTCAGGCTGCTCCTCCTTGGATATCCCACTATGGTTTTGTCTTTTGTTTTTTTTTCTTTTTTGTATTATCTCAACAGTATTCCTGCTCAGTTACCATCAGTTTTCCTCTTCTGTGTCATCCTGTAGTTTCTCCTGGTGTTCCTCTCTATTACCATGGTGCTCATTTCACTGAACTTGATGAACGTGCATGACAATAACCAAGAACTGTTTGTAACCAAACCCTGCTCCTTTATTTGGTTTCTGGCTGACCACCCTTTGTTCTACTTATTGCACTTTTTGTGATGCTTAAAACAAGGTCCTAACCAACCGTTTGTTACATTTCCTGTCTTTCCTAAGAACTGCTTGTCCCACCCTCCTGCTGACTGAGGAGTGGGTTACCCTTAGCATCCTGCTCCTACTCCAGTGTAGTCCGTCCATATTGTTGGCTTCTCACTCCCTCCAAGATTCCAGCCGTGTGTAGATTTTCATGCCCACTTTGTTGAATTGTGTTACTAAACTCTGGTAAACAGATTTCTGTGAGAAGTGGCTGCAGTTCAATGGTGGATGAAATAATCTCTCTCTATAAATTTGTTTGTAGACCTCTGGGGAAACCAGCATAATATAATTGTAAGAATATATTTAATATTAAGGTTGTTGTGAATTGTCTTGTTTTTTAATTTATTTTTATCCTTTTTTTTGTGCTCTGTTTTGTGGCAGTGATTGAAGTTTGCCATTTGCAAAAGCCACAGATTGGGATGGGGGGCAGGTGATGAAAATGCCAGGAACAAATTCGGTGGCTCCATCTTACTGGTTTGTTGCTGTGACTTCTTTCAGAATTATAACCAATTACAATTTTGCAAGGCTTTGCAAAATATATCTGAAAATCATCCTTTCATTCCAGAAGAAGAGTAAAAACCAGGGTGGTGGAGACCACATGGAAATCCAGTACTCTTAGGTATTCCTTTTCCATTCGTATCAGGGCAGAGATAAAGCAAGTGTGCCTTGGTCATTTCTCAGTGGGAGACAATGTTTGTCATTTCTGCTGTTCAATACAACTTAACCCTCATTCATAAAAGATTAAAAGTAAGTTATATGTACTTTTAAAATCCACAGTTTCCCAGCTTAGGAAAATAGATGTTCTCCAGCGAAGCCGCCTGTGAAAATCCTAACTGTATGATTTATTGGTATATGTATTTTCCTATTAAAAAAAAAATATTCCTAGCTTGAAAAGCAGTATATATGTAAAGAGAAAATTTCTTAACTGATGTGGGAAGATCTAACCCTGGGTCACCTGCAAATCTCTCAAACAAGAGCTCCAGGGCAAGTCCTAATTCCAGAGAGTAAAAGCGAAAATTAAAGCTGTAGCTGGTGACTCCTCCAAGTTACCCGGGGTGGATTCATTTGAGTTTCGTTGATTGTGCCTGTGAATATAATGTGCAAGGGATGGTAGAGGTCTTCTCGGCCACTTCCCGTCCAAAGTATCTCCATGGAGACAGAAATATAACCTGATGGTCTGTCAAAAGTTGCTTTTCATAACCAGAGGCTTTCATTAAATAGTAGATGAAGCAGGAGGCAAACTTTTGCATTTTTAACCAACCTAAAAAAAAAAAAGAATCCATTTTGTGCTTTGTGGAGGAGTTTATCCAGATACCCCTGGTATTTCATGGCCTGAGAAAGAGGCTGTTAATGCAAGAGATTTATTTATCATTTTCCCTGCTTCATCAAAGTGTAAACTATCACATGCAGTAAGTAAACCCACAGCAAATGCAGAATGAAAAATATCAAACAGCTGGTCTGATTCTGCAACTTGACACAGTTGTGGTTGCATATGAAGAGCAGACCAAAGCTTCTGGCCAGCTGAGCTCTCCAGCCATGAGCAGCTGAGGGGCTGACACACCTTCTCCTGGCGGGGCTGAGGGAGCAGGTCTGTGGGAGAAGGCTTGAAGTGACTTTTCCAAGATGAGGATGATGATTCAATGAGTGCATCAAAGCGTTCCTCCATGCTCTCCAAATGCACATTGTGCCTTTTTTGTCTTCCTTTCAGGGAGGGTTTTCAGTTGTGTCACTGCTGCATTTTGACTCTTTGAAATCCCTCATGGGAAGTAAAAAACCACAACAGTGACTGTCTCTGTCCCAACCCCCAAGTGCCCTGAGCATGGCTCAGGAGATGCCACATGCTGCATCCTCAAGCTTTGGAGCTGTGGCCACTGCACGTGGCTCTCTGGAGGTGAACCTGCCTTCTAAAACTTCTTCTCTCCCAGCAGAGCACGGTTAGGGGAGGGCAAAGGCGCCTGGGTGAACAGGAAGATAAAACATTTTATGTTGAGTACTTTTAAAACTGTTCTTAATGTGCTATAAAACTGGATGCTTCACTTTTTCATGAACTGTGTGCAAGAGGAGAAGCACCGACTGTAAAGTTGTCGTCAGTTAGGTTTGGTTTATGGTTGCAGAGCCTGCCCAATAATGTGAGCTCGGAAAAGGTAAACAAGATGGTTTTAACAGTGAAAAATATGCCTAATATAAATACAGCGAAGTTCATTGCTGTTCAGAACTTGAAAAATACGACCGTAACGTTGCATTTTCTAGTGGAGCTAACAGAGGAGCACAGTGCAGCCTTACAAGCAATATATCTGAGACAGAGAAAATAGGTAATACATCTAACAGGGGAGTCTCTGTGGCATTGGCAGAGAGGAAGGCACAGTAGCTTTATTTAATTGAGAAAATGAATCAATTACAATGATATTGCATCATCAAATAGAAGGGAAATAGCAGATATGTCATTACATCGGGTAACAGTGTTAAAAAGTAATTGAGTGTCTTAAGCATTTTGAATCAATTCCAGGTACTGGCACAGCTACCTTAATGCAAAATTTATGAAGATGATCTCAAAATAATATGTCGCCATCAAAAGTGTGCAATAAAAGCCGGTAACGATGCGCGTGCGAGCGCGGGGCTCTCCTCTCACAGGGGCTGGGCCCGCCGCTCCGGCACGGAGCTGGATGCCACAGGAAGAATTCTCTAATCCTTGGCTTTGTGTTGCTTTGTTTTGTGTTGGGAGGCACTGAGTGTTTTTATTGGAAATAATATTTTTAAATCTTGTGCTGAAACGGGATGTAATCCTCGCTGCGTTGAGGCGACTCTCTGTGATCCCACCTCTGTTCCTTTTTGTGACAAGACCTGTTTTCCTGGGAAGGAAATGCCAGTGAGACTCTGGATGAAAATCTGAACCCCCTGTTACCATGCACTAGTCTACAGGAGCTCCGAGTCATTCCTCTTGCATAAACTGAGTCTATTTTGCCATTTAGCATCTGGAAATGAAGTATGAAAAAACCTCTTTTTATACCCACAGAGTATTTTGCTTATTGGCAATAATGCAAACCTGCAAATCGATTCTGTTGGATTG